>MU223937.1:292138-304111 GCA_018584345.1 Thuja plicata | reverse complement strand
TTTAGCTTGTTTCAATTCAAATCCTTCATGCTAGGTTGTATTGGTCACTGATTCACCAACATATTCTGAGGGCTGATATGTTGTTGGTCACACTCCTCCTAGGTTAGAAGGCAATAGATCAATTTTAACAGGTTTCCCATGCTTTTCATGTTTTTCACTAACCCCATGTTGCTAATATAACGATTTATTGAAGTGTTTGTGTTGATCTGACAGGTACCCAAATACACACACACAGGTATATATGAATTATCTTTTCTTGTAGAGAAGATGTGGCAGAGGTAAAGAGGATAGAGATGTGTGGAAGCTCCAAATCTTGTTGACTGCTGGATATAGAGCAGAGTTGATGATTGTTATACTTCATTGGAATTGACCAAGCAAAGACATTTGCTATCAAATAGTTCACTGGATTGTGTATTTTCTTTACACACTTGATTCGGATTGTAAATCCTTGAGGGAGGATTTAACCTTATTTGGGTAGTGTGCCTTGGTAGTAAGCCCACTATTTTCTTTGACTCCTAACAGGGTTTGTCTCCTAACAAGGACTGTGTACAGTAATGTTGTAACAAGATCCTAACAGGGCTAATATCTTTTAACAGGGATACTATACTCTCAGTGCATTATTTGTGGGTGTTAATTCTCACCAGGGTTTTACCTTTAACAAGGTTTCCTTGACAACAAATATTGTGCTATGGTGTTGGAATTTATTGTGTTATCATTTAATTTTGCTGATATGGTTTATAAAGTTTAAAGTTTAATAATCTATACAACAACTGATTCACCCCCTCTCTCAGTTATCTTGTGGACTTTTATTCCTAACAACAATCTCTCTTTCATTTATATTGGGAATGAGGCTAGGAGAGACATGTCCCTTTATGGGACATGTCTATTCATTATTATTTATAAGAAAGGAAATGCCTCTTCCCATTAGTTATAATTTAATCAATCTTATAATGTTTCATCAATCAATTATTAATTAAGAATAATATAACAATTTAATCTTAAATATTAATCAACATATATTATATGTATTCTAATGATCATACGGCTGAAGCTACAAACATTAACACTTCCTCTTAGCTATGGAGGATGATCAAACATAATATGTAGTGGTCTCCTATGTCAACACTTATGACCCTCACCATAGCTATACAAAACATCAACACTCACTCTTAGCTAGGAAGGATAAATTAATCCAATGTCAACACTTATATGAAACTTGACAACATCAATCATATGATGTAAGAAATAAAATCATCATTCTCATGATGTAACCAATAAAAACATTGTCTTAAGATGTAGATATCCTCCATCGATGATTCTATCCACAAGCTCTCAAGTGGATTGCCTCCGTCAACGATTCTATCCAAAAGCTCTCAGGTGGATTGCCTCCATCGACGATTCTATCCACAAGCTCTCAGGTGGATTAACTCCATCAACAATTCTATCCATAAGCTCTCATGTGGATTTCCTCAATCAATGATTATATCCACAAACTCATGAGCTTTAGAGTGGATTTCCTCCATCAACAATTCTATCCACAAGCTCTCATGTGGACTGCCTCTATCAACTATTCTATCCACAAAATCATGAACTTTAGAGTGGATTTCCTCCATCGGAATTTATATCCACAAGCTCTTGTGTGGATTGCCTCCAACAATTCTATCCTCAAACTCACGAGATTTAGAGTGGAATTCCTCCATCAAAAATTATATCCACAAGTTCCTAGGTGGATTGCCTTAATCAGCAATTCTATCAACAAGCTTCTCAAAATTTAATGTGGATTGCCTCAACCGATGATTCTATCCACAAGTTCTATCTATTATGATATGTTTCAGCCATCACAAGATGTCTATCATAATAGAAGGTCAAGTTATTGTAAGATGATCACCTTCTAATAACTTTTACAAATACAAGTGATAATCATTTGGAAGTCGTCACTTCCTTATGATGTACATAGGGGGCAGGCCCATTAAAAATATGGAGTCACACACATGACATCCAGCATGCCTCAATGCAAAGGGTGAAAACAAGGGATTTCACCTTGAAATTCTCTCAGAGAGAAATCATTGCGCATATATCAATTTGTTGATCATCCAAGATTGCTTAAGGTGAACTGTCAGACTCCCTCTGAGTCTAATATCATTCTTCTTAGCTCCTCATCCAAAGTTACCTTTGAAGTGTTAGACTCCCTCTGAAAATAATTTCTTGTACTTCTGTCCTAAAGGTATGTTAGAGAGAGATTACAAATAGCTTATAAACTAAACTATCTCATACGAAAATACCAAAGATAGAAGCATACAAGATTTTACTAGCCAATATTATAGCATAAATTTCAAACTCAATAATTCATGTGCATTAATAAAATGGAATACTTATCTTAAGTTTCAAATATTTCCTTTTGAAAGGTGAGCTCATATAGGAAATATCAACTCTCATCAAAATTTGAATTTGTTTGCGGCGGACACGCTACAAGAGATCATATTGTTGTTCATGCTAGCCATGTCGACAATCTTCATGTATAGAGACAACCTAGAGTGGATGATCACCATTTTATCACTCTCCACTAAGGATGGTTCAAATAGAAATATAATTGATTATTATTCCCCACAATTTACAATTCCCACTCTTATATCGTTGAACAATACTCATGTCTTCTTGTGAAATGACTTAGATCATATGGGCTCACCTTTCAAATATTTCCTTTTGAAAGGTGAGCCCATATAGGAAATATCAACTCTCATCAAAATTTGAAGTTGTTTGCGGCAGACATGCTGCAAGAGATCATATTGTTATTCGTGCTAGCCACGTTGACAATCTTCATGCAGAGTGACAACCTAGAGTGGATGATCACCATTTTCTCACTCTCCACTAAGGATGGTTCAAATAGAAATGTTATTGATTATTATTCCCCCACAATTGACAATTCCCACTCTTATATCGTTGAACAATACTCATGTCTTCTTATGAAATGAATTGATTGTTCCAAGAGAGGTGACACTCTATAATTAATTCTTTCTTTCTAGAAAGAGACACACTTCCTTGAATACATTATTCTTTGTTAATTCTTGACCACGATCATAAAAAATTAATATATCTCTTTAATGAAAGCCGCTTTAAGAAATTGCACATAGACCAGTACACAGTCCATCACAACTTTTGAACCCAACACTTTCTTTACAATTGCTTCGGTGATATTTTTCAAAATTTGTTTTTCACCAACATATCCAACATTTAGAAACATCCAACAGTGGATTTTTGAGATATGGTCCTTGTACTGAGATTGTATTTTATGAGACAGTCACACATTCACCATCAACAAACTACTCTCTTAGATTTGGAGTTTGGCTCTGATACCATGTTAAGTTTTAGGATCACTGCAAATATAATAGCACTCTATATTTTATGTGTTTTCCAAATGAAGAAATCTCTCTTTCATTTATATTGGGAATGAGGCTAGGCGAGACATGTCCCTTCCTGGGACATGTCTATTCATTATTATTTATAAGAAAGGACATGCCTCTTCCCATTAATTATAATTTAATCAATCTTATAATATTTCATCAATCAATTATTAATTAAGAATAATATAATAATTTAATATTAAATATTAAATTTCATATGATTAATACTAATATAATATATAATATATAATATATTATTATTAATCAACATATATTATATGTATTCTAATGCTCATACGACTAAAGCTACAAACATTAACAAATACAACTCTAGTCCTTATCTCCTACTCAAACAAATTCACTCAATACATGACGTTTCTTGCAATAAATTTAGTCACAAAAGCTCACACCTAGTCCTAAACAAGGACAAATAATCACCACTCCAAATTGACAATGTAAAATAGTTTGCATTAAATTTTTATGCCATGTTTATGTAATGAACCATTCTTCTATGTAGTAATTTGAATTCAACAACACCATTATAATATAAAACATGTAATAATGTGGAAGAACTAATAGTATTATAAATATATAATTCAAAGGGACTATACAAAAATACCTAGACACTATTAACCAATTTATTATAAGAAGTATATAGAGAGAGAACATATGACATTAATTTTCCATTAGTATACAAACAACACTTTTGGTAAGCCTACACCGAAAGACATAAAAGAGCAAACTAAAGATCAGATTAAGAGATCACCAAAAATGACTAAGTACAGAGAGAACCTATGACACAAGTTAGTGTGAAAACTGAAAATCACAAAGTAGAAAGATAAAGTGGAACCCGATAGAGGAAATCAAAATGTAAGTTACAGTGCAGACTGCCAAGATAGATACAGTGCAACCGACAGAAAAAACCCAAGGACAGTCAAGCATGACCAACATACAAAATCAAAAGTCAGTTGTAGCCCGCAAAAAGTGGATTTGACTTCCACGTCAGATAAAGAAAGTGTATTCTATTTATAGGATGTTTAATTGTTTTAAATCCATTTCTTTAGGGACAAGATACATGAATGTAAGTGCTTTAATCAGTCTAACTAATTTAAAACACATAGATAAGGAGATCTAGGTATAAGTTGTAAACCTGATCTTAGAGTTAACATTATTTTTATCAAAACTCGATGAAGTCAATCCATCTATAAATAGATGATGCAATCATTCATTAGAGTGTGTGTGTGTGAGAAGGAAAAAGAAAGAGGAGAACAAAACAAGCACATAAAAAAACAAGCACATCTATGGATTGAATTGAGAGTTTCAAGAACCAGAATAAAAAAAGAAGGATTTGGTTAGCATAACCAAGAACAGAGGAAACCGATAATCAAAGGTATTATTCAATCACAGTTAAGGTGATAATATTTTTATGTGAACTACATAGGATCTATATCAAAAATACAATATTTCATTTACCAGGTCAATTTGTAATTTTTTATCATTCTAATAAGTGGAGAAAAGTGTAAAAATCCTTTCAAAGAAGGTGGATTTAATAGTTCAACATCAAATCTCTTAACAGAGTGCACACTTAATAGTGTTGCTAAAGCTCTTAACATAGTAGACTGTAACAGGTCTCCATCGATACTCCTAATAGGGTAGATCACTAGAAGTGATCAAATTATAAGCCTTAACCAACTCCCTTCCAATCTGCAGATAGTGAAGTTTTGTGGGTGCCATCCCCACCACAGTTTTTACTTCCTAACAGGAGTTTTCTACGATATCATATCTTGTGTTATGTGTCAATTACTTTCATGAATTTTTCTATGAATAATTCACATGTTTATTAATATTATGAATTGATATAACTCACATCATGATAGTGTAGATCAAATTGAATGGACATGCAATTGATTACAAAGGTTAATTGATTAAAGGATACAAATTTTTTTAGACGTACTGATTTACCCCTCCCCTCTCAGTACATACTTCCCATTAATCCCATCAAGAACAATCCTGAAGAAATTATATTTTTCCATTAGTATATACAAGAAAAAACATAATCTACACCATCGATTTACACTACACCGACATATAGGGCACTTCACTACCCGACGCCAAGGTTACCCGATACTGCCAAGTACAAAGCATCCTGACAAACAATATTCAGTGTTACTCGATGAAAAAAAGGACAAAGGAACCCGACGAGTAACCAACAGTGCAAACCGACGAAACAACAAAGAGAGAAAATTGACAGATGAAGGGATTCTAACAATCAGTTCAACAAAGGAACACCGATAGACTTTCAGTTCAACCCGACGATCAAGAACCGACAGTCAGTTACATCCCGCAAAAAGTGGATCTGACTTTCCACGTCAGGTAAATCACTGAAGTTGTATATTTAGCTTCTTGATTTGTTTTAAATCCATTATGTGTGGAGAAAGCAATGTAATTATTATTGTTTTGATCAGTTTAACCATTTTAAAATATGAAAACTAAAGGATCAAGGTCAAGTTGTATACCTTGGATCAAGAGTTAACATTGTAATGCGTGATTCTAGAATAGGTCAAATAATTGTATAAATAGATGCTACATATTGTTTGATGATTATTATAGCCACTGAGAGAATCTAAGTATCAGATAAGAGAAGTCATGTAGAAGGACAAAAAAGGATCAATTCAGTTTAAAGAACAGAACACAGGCTACCGACGAGCAGGAAAATGTATTAATCAATCACTATAGGTGATATTTATGTTCTGAGAGCTTTAGTGGATCTGCGATAAGCAATTATAGATTGTATACAGTCAGGTCAAACATATTGTACTCATTCTAACAAGTGTATTACACTTAAGAAATCCTTTCAAGGAAGGTGGACTTAACAGTCCTATTGTAAATCTCTTAACCGAGTGCACACTTCATTAGTGTTGCTAAAGCTCTTAACAGAGTAGAGCTTAATAGGTCTCCAATTTAATACTCCTAATAGGGTAAATCATCAGAAGTGATCAATTGTAAGCCTTTACCCGCTCCCTTCCATTATGCAGATAGTGAAGTTTTGTGGGTGTCATCCCCACCATAGTTTTTACTTCCTAATAGGAGTTTTCTGCGATATCATATCTTGTGTTATGTGTTTATTATTTTCATGAATGTTTCTATGAATGATTGCATACAATTAAGTTTATGAACTAATACCACATGCATAAAAAAGAACATCAGATATGGTCAGCAATACAGTAAAGAATGATTACTAATGATCAAAGGTGAAAAGTGTTAAAAGTTTTAGAGGTACTGATTCACCCCTCCCATCTCAGTACTACTTTCCATTAATCTCAACAATTGGTATCAGAGCTAAGTCTCTTCTTAGAAAGATTAAAGGATTAAGAGAAAAGATCATACAATGGAGAAGTACAAACTTGATAAAAATATTGAGAATAAAAAGCTTTAAATTTAGATGTTCTATGAACAATATAAAGAAGCGAGAATCAAGATGAGAGAGTTGTTGGATGAAGGAAAAGGTATGGCAACTCAGAGCAATGAAAAAGATTATCAAGAAGAAGAGATTCTAGATTTATTTGAGTCTTCAGGATCAAACACAAGTAATGCATCAGATACATCAGAAGAGAACATCACAAATTTAAAGGAGATCAATCAACATCTGACAGAGAAAATAAAGATATGACAAATTGGTCAAGAAACCTAGATGGTAAGAATGATTGATGTGATGAGTTCTGCTAGACAAGCTGAAGAAGAAAGAACACTAGCTATTGATGATAGAAGGAATATTATAGAGAAGCTATAAGAAAAGGAGTTAGAAATTCAAAGACATGCTGAGCATCACCATGAGATTAAAAATTAGATTATTCTTATGAGTCAAGAAGCAAACATAATGAATATAGAACTCATTGAAAGAGTACAAGCTATCGGTAAACTAAGTGAAGAGAAAGAAAAATTAAAGCATGAGGTTAGAGTTCATCAACAACATAATGAAATTATCAGAAAGGCTAAAAAAAGCAATAAAAGAATGTATGATTTTCTTGAAGGACAACAAAGAGTCAACAACAACAACGGTCTAGGCTTTACCGAAAATGGAGAATCATCAAATCAAGCAAATACAAAGAATGTCTATGAAAATCCAAGACCAAGAAAGGTTACATGCAATCACAGTGGAAAGCAAGGCCACACATCAAATGTATGCAGAGGCAAAATGAAAGGTATTCCTAAATCTACATCTTCATTCATAGGATTCTATTATAAATGTAACAAGAAAGGACATAAAGCATATGAATGTAAGTCTAAGATGGATCAACTAAAGAAGGAAACCTACATGGAAAAATACTATCCTACATGAAAAATTAATGGGCACACAAGCCTTGAATGCTGGAAAAAGAAAAGGCAAGTATGGAAGCCTAAAGGTCAAGAAACTCCCTATCAACCAAAGAGAATTGGTAATCAATATGTATGGGACTACAGTACATGGAAAAATTGTACAACATGTGGTAGATATGGTAACATATCTGCCAACTGCATGAGAGCATGGACCAAAAGGTCTAGAGGCTAGACAAACCTCAGAATGGCATGCTTACACTATCATAAAGTTGGTCATCTTAAAAAAGACTACAGAGACCGAATGACAGAGAAAAGCACATATCCCAATGGAAACACCATTGAAGATATCTGGAGGGCTAGAGACAAAATGTGGAGAAAATATTAAAGCAGTGATGAAGCTGGACCAAGTAATGCAAATGGTGACACCCCATCCAATGGATCTGGTGACATCACCACCCCCACTTAAGATGAACAAGTAAGTATGGAACTACACTACACCAAGTTATATTTTGCATCATTTCCATTATACAAATTGATAGATAGTCAAAATCTGCATAAATAAAGATGCATATTATGTTACTTGTTACAATTTTGAGAAAATAACCCCATCGATAAACACATACCAAAAATCATCGGTGAACATAAAGGATAAGATGTTTACACTTACCGAGAATTGTCGATCAACACATAAAATTGCTAATTTGCTAATGTAACCCGACACTCGTCGGTAAGGAAGCAAAGTTATAAGTTATCTTGACACAACACCGATATTCGTCGGTGAAAGAAGAAATCTTAACAACTATCCCGGGCATCATGTCAACACTGACAATGTTAAGTGAGAATTCTTCCTGACAAACTCCATCTTCATGACCCGATGAGTCGTTGAACAGTTATGACAGACTTAGGGCAAAATTCTATAAATAATCGACGGGAGCACTTCATTTCTCACACACGATTTGAAGAGAAAAAGCATAGCAAAAATAGAGTGAAAATAAATAATTCAGCAGAGCGACCTTGACTCTGTCCAACACACTCCAAACATATCATTCAAAAGGTTCACAGATCGAAGTAAGCACAGAGTGCAACAAAGAAATCTATTATTATTTTCAAGAAATCCCTAAATTTGAAATACGATGGCAACCACCTCAAGAACCATAAAGATTAAGAATGATAAGAAGAATGTGGTTAGGCTGATAAAGAACAAAACCTGTGTGGAACCAAAATACAAGATATGCCCAGAGATTGCATCGCAACCCGAAGAATTTGGTGCATTTTTGAAAATTCTACCTAGGATTTTGCTAATAGAGGATGTAAGCTCCTACATTCACTGCAAGATCGCTGAAATAGGTGATCTAGAGATAGACGAAGCTTACAAGAAGCTGTGTGATGCAAAAGGGAACCTGAAGGAAGAGCACAAACACTTGGAGGTTAAAGGGATAACAAATGACCTATATTTCCTGAGGGTCTTCAAAACCAACTAGATTAGGTTAGTTTTGAGCAGAATACATGATCAAAAGTTGTGGTTAGATCAACCTAAGAAAATCACTACGGATGTCCTTCATGCTGTAACTGGTTATCCAATAACCGACAAGCCTAAGGCACACAAGCAACCCTACAGGCCAGAAGTTGAAAAGCTCACAAAAGCTATGTGGGATAATAGAGGCCTTAAGGTTAACACCATCACCGACAAGGAATTGAGGTTTGGTGCATGTGTAATTGGTTACAAGATCTTCCAGGCAAGAAGGCTAAACAACATTGCATCTACAACAGTAAGGACAACTTAAAAAATAATGACAAAGGGAATACAGATGGATCTATGTGAGATTCTGTTGAAACAACTTGATGAGAACATGACAACAATCAGGTCTGCAAAGACAAACACATGTAAGTTCATTTCACTTATCATGTGTATATTATTTTAATTTCAAGAATACTTTCCTTCAGTAGGAAAAGTGAAGTGGAATGCTACCAAACCAGTCACATTGCAAATTAGTGAACTTATCAAGTCACTAGGAGACAATTTTGATTCTATGATGACTGCATACTTCCTTGAATTTAAGGAAAAGATGATGGAAAGAGTGAGAATCCCTGAGAAACTAATTGAAAAACATAGGGATGAGATATGTTTTATGGTGGATACAGATTTTAAACACATAAAATCAATTGTACAAAGAACAACTTGGTTAGCACTTCTTGATTATGAAATTAACATAGATCAAGCAACCAATGCAATTGATGCATTGATCAATGAGCCAATTGAAAACAAACAACCAAGGTTTGGCACTTATGAAGAGGCCAAGTCAAAGATAAAAATAGGCCTAGTAATCAAAAAGACTGTCAACAAGAAAAATAAGATGGTAAATGATGCAGGAGCATCCTGGGTGTAAGGGCAATCTTGCATCACCCAAAAATATTTCTATTTTTCTTTTCAATAAGGGCTACCTTGTGCAGAGCTGCTATTTATGGAAACTTGCTATTTTTAGTAAGTTGGTCATACAATCTTGGAATGTTCTGATTTTGCATGTGGAGGTTCATCTCAGTCATATCAGCCTGCTAGTAAAGTTTCATGGCTAGATCAGGTCTAGTTTTGAAGATATTGAAAATTTTCGGTATTGAAAACAGGGTACAGAAACTTCAAGCTCAGTTTTGAAGGCTTTAGAGGCCCCGAATGAGGTAAAAAATTGGGCTCAATGAAAGTTGCTTAATCAAGGTGTTGTAGAGCGCTTCGTGGCATTTTTGAAATGGGGTTATAATAGTCAATCGGGTCAACTAGTGATGACTTATGGTCTCCAGAAGTTGGGCCACCTGAAATAGCAGAAAATAATTTTCCTTCAAAATTTTTTTTCGGGTTTCAAAAGTTATTTTGAGCCGACTTTGATGTACCAAATTGAAAAATAAAATAATCCTAAGTTTGGTCGGCCCTAAGGGCTAAATTTTTGGAACCTTCTCGGGCGGTGGAAATTGCCTATATAAAGAAGGCCCGTAGTGTTGTCTTAGGCAGTTCGAGACAGTTCTGGGTGGATCTGAGTAATAATTCGAGGCTTTGTCCTACAAAATATTGTAAGGGGAATGCCCATGTGGCTTTTCATATTGTAATTCTGAAAGTTGTAATTCCACATTTGTGGAGATAATAAGAAGCCCATTTTCTCTTCTTGCAAATTGTTGTTGTTTCTCTATTTTTGTTATGTGTTTGTGGCATTAAGGGGAGCACCCTTCATCAGTAAAGAATATTGAAAAGATTTTATTGGTAAATGAGGAGGAACATGAACAAATAGAGGAAACCGATGAATAGGGTACCATTGGTGAAGGACAAGATGAGCATAAATTAGATTCTGAGGCCACTGAATCTGATACACCTCCACCTCCTATAAAGAAATAAAGGACAAAGAGCCAAACAACAAAAGATACTACACCTCTGAAGAAAGGTCAAGTGAGGACCTATAAGAGGAAGCAGCCAACGAAGCAAACAAAGCATCAGACATAGAAACAAACTGTGATGGCAACACCTATAAAAAGGAGGAAAAGAATGGTTAGGACCAAAGATGACATTGAAGATTCTAAAGAGGATGAGCCTGATGTAAGTAAGAAAAGTTTTCTTACTAGAACAATTGATGAAATTGCTGAGTCAATTGCTACTATCGGTGCAATGAATGATAGAAAAATCAAACAATGGGATAAACTTGAGCATGAGGACCAAAAAAAGATACAAGATGAAATAATTAGGGCAATGGTCAAGTTTAAATATGTACCAGTAGAATTTATTGTAGGATTTTGCAAACATGCAAATCCACAGACCGCCAAGAACACCTGCATGCAAAATACCAGAAGCTGAAAGAGAAACCTGTGAGAGAGAGAGAGAAGCTAGGGTTTGGAAAATCTCAGCGGAGTGAGAGAAAATTATTATTTCCAAAAGTGAATGAAAAACATTACAAAAGCATTCGACCTTAAAGGTGAATGAAACCCTAAAAACAAAAAGGCTAGGTTGCGCAATATAATTAATATAAAGTATTAATTATATGCACTTAAGAGATAGCTTAAGCGAAAAAGAGTAATAAATAAATGATTACTCTAACACCCCCCCTTAAGTGAAGCTCAGGAGGTAAGCTAACCTAGCACAGCTACGAAAAGAGGAAATGGGTCCCGGCAACAAGGCCTGATCAGGCACCCAACAACAAAGAAATCTCTGTAAACCGGGGAAATAGAGAAAACCCAGTGGGAAAAACCCTACCCCAAAAAGAGATAAAAAAGAAAGCAA
>MU223937.1:220907-271596 GCA_018584345.1 Thuja plicata | reverse complement strand
CTCCTTAAGAGGAAATAGCACAAGTGGCACACACTTTATGAAATGTGGCATACATAGATATGGGAGTTACCATGCAACTCCTTTCTCACATCTCTATTAAAGAGATGTCTCTTCTTCTCTCCTCAGATTAATGAGGTTTCTTCCTCTTCTCAATTATTGTATGAGCAATTCGCTCTCTCTCTCTCTCTCCTCTTCTTAGGCTTTTCATGCCTCATTCATAATGTCACAAGGAGTTTTCTTTGCTTTCCCCTTTCAAATATCTTGCCTTCTTGTGTTGAATCTCGGAGCTTTCTCTCTCCTTGTTTATGGTAATATTTCTTTTATGCATTCACTTGCTTAGATTCTTTCCTGGTATTGTTCATTTTTTTACATATTTCTTTTTCATTTCTTACAAATCACATCTCAGAACATAGATGCTGAGAAGGCTATGGAGGATAGACTTGAACAGAAATATGAGTTCAAGTTAGCTCAGAAGATAAGCCAAGAAGTGGCATTGCAAAAGGTAAAGCTTTCTAAACTGGTTAGCACAATAGATCCAATAATATCAGAAGCTATAACCTTGATACAAAAGTTATGCACACTAGATCAAATCACCAAGGAGTACACTAACAAGATAGCAAAGATAGATGCTAATATTTAGACAAGTGCACAAAGTCTCATGAATAATGAAGAGGCAATTAAATTGCACAATGAGCAACTCAAGCAAGCTTGAAAGTTGTGACAAGACATTCATATTACAGAGACAAAGTTCAGAGATGAGGTAAATGAGCTTCAAGCTCACCTCTTACTAACACTCTCATTACTGCAACAACATATGACAGAGGCAAGAGCACTAATTTCTTACAAATCTTGAAAGAAAAATGGGAGAAATTGGTCGAAGATATCAAGACAACCCACTCACATATTCTCAACACATTGGAAGTTACACATTTTTGACAACTTATGAGTTATACATTTTTGTCATGAGTATCAAATAAAGGGGGAAATGATATGTACAGTCAACAGTAAAAGGGGAAATAAAAGGATGACATAATTTGTACAGTTAGTCATTTGAAAGAGCAAATAATAGGGGAATGTATAGTATAAAGGCAAGTATACATGTACATATACTTATACTATATCGATGCATATAGTTAGGGGGAGTCATATAATGACAAGGATATATACATGGTGTACATACTAAGCACTTTAGTATTATGCACATATAAGTTTTTGATACTAATGTTGAAGGGGGAGATTGAAGACATTATATTTTTCCATTAGTGTACAAGGAAAAACATGATCTACACCATCGGTTTACACTACACTGAAAGAAAGGGCACAACACTACCCGACGCCAAGGTTACCCGATACTACCAAGTACAAAGCATCCCAAAAAACACTATTCAGTGTTGCCTGATGACAAAAAGGACAAAGGAACCTGACGAGTAACCAACAATGCAACCTGAAAAAATAGAAAAGAGAGGAACCCAACAGATGAAGGGAACCTGACAATCAGTTCAACAAAGGAACATCGACAGACTTTCAATTCAACCTGACGATCAAGAACTGACAGTCAGTTACGTCAGATAAATCACTGAAGTTGTATATTTAGCTTCTTGATTTTTTTTAAATCCATTATGTGCGGAGAAAGCAATGTAATTATTATTGTTTTAATCAGTTTAACTATTTTAAAACATGCAAACTAAAGGATCAAGGTCAAGTTGTATACCTTGGATCAAGAGTTAACATTGTAATGTGTGATTCTAGAATAGGTCAAATACTTGTATAAATAGATACTCAATCTATTGTGAACATATTGTTTGATGATGATTGTAGACACTGAGAGCATCTAAGAATTAGACAAGAGAATTCATGCAGAAAGACAGAAAATGATCAATTCAGTTTCAAGAACATAACACAGGCTACCAACAAGCAGGAAAAGGTATTAATCAATCACTATAGGTGATATTTATATTCTGAGAGCTTTAATGGATCTGTGATCAGCAATTATAGATTTCATACAATCAGGTCAAACATATTGTACTTCAATCTAACAAGTGTAGTACACTTAAGAAATCCTTTCAAGGAAGGTGGACTTAACAGTCCTATTGTAAATCTCTTAACCGAGTGCACACTTCATTAGTGTTGCTAAAGATCTTAATAGAGTAGATATTAACATGTCTCCACTTTAATATTCCTAATAGGGTAGATCATCAGAAGTGATCAATTGTAAGCCTTTACCGGCTCCCTTCCATTCTGCAGATAGTGAAGTTTTGTGGGTGCCATCGCCACCCCAGTTTTTACTTCCTAACAAGAGTTTTCTGCAATATCATATCTTGTGTTATGTGTTTATTATTTTCATGAATGTTTCTATGAATGATTGCATACAATTAAGTTTATGAACTAATACTACATGCATAAGAAAGAACATCAGATATGGTCAGTAATACAGTAAAGAATGATTACTAATGATCAAAGGTGAAAAGTGTTAAAAGTTTTAGAGGTACTGATTCACCCCTCCCCTCTCAGTACCACTTCCCATTAATCCCAACACAATCCACATGATTTACCAAGGTTTCTAATGACATAATGCAGCAATAAAATTGCACAATGTCTCAATTATTTTTAACAAGAATGAATAACACACTAAGGAAATAAAATAATATTAACAGTGACACAAGGGTTATCCTTACAAAAAAATACAAAATTGAATAGACTTGGCACTCTCTCATGAGGTGAAAATTATCTTCTAGTAGGATAGAGGATGATTACTCTCATTGATAGTGGGGCTACACATAGATTTGTTGATGAAATATTAGTAATGAAGAGAAAATTAAAGATAATTATTTGAAGGTTGCAATGTCACAATGGTTGAAAGATTCACCATTACATGTATCAAAATAATAAATTAGATGATAAGTATTGGAAAGTAAATAATATATTTTTGATTAAATGAAAATAGGTTTTGAAAGGCCCTCAAAACCCTGTACAAAAAGGTCACTAAAGATATTCAAAGATAGCCCACAACAAGGAATGAATCAAGACCAAAGTGAGGGTTTTAACAACAGGCTCCCTCAACCTGGAACAAACAATGCACGAGAATAATTACATGAAAACTCAAACTAGATAAAGGATCCAAAATCCCAATCTAAACCTATGAACATACAAAATTAAGATTTAACTTTGGCCCCCTTCTTGTGGGACCAAAGGTTCATATCAAAAGAGGGCAAAGAACTCTTAGGGTGTTTACCTTTTATTGTGATCCAACCTTCTTCCTCCTTTGCATCCACATCCTGCTAGGCCACTGAATCCATCAACACAATCTCAACACCCATAGGTGGGGGAAACACTTTGCGCTGACAAAACCAACTGAGAGCCAAGGCCAACCACAACTCTAAGGACATCCACATCCAAAGGGACAACACCAACAGACATACCAATAGTAACCCTAGTAGAATCCATTATAGAAGAAATGAGAGAAGAACCAACAGAACCCACTATTGGGCCAACATTGACTAAAGGGACAAAACCAACATACACACCGGTAGGAACCCTATCGCAATAAAACACTAAAACAATAGGAACAGAGCCAATAGATCCAACATAACTTGCATTAGTAACTTGTGACACGTTGACAAGAATATCCCGCTCGACTACTTTGGAGAAACTATTTTGGGAAGAGTTCTTGAATATCATGTAATGCTGAGAAGAAGCACCTTTCTACCATGAAGAGGGCTGCTTTGATTTCACTTTCTCTTGATCACATTTAGCCACAACATGTTTTTTTTTAAAGAACCTTCTACACCTAAAGGGAAACCCTTCATAGTCCAAAGTAAATAAATAATATGTTTTAGATTAAGGTAAAAACATCTTTTGAAGGGGCCCTGAGACCCTGTACAAAGTTGAAACTTAAGATATAGCTTTAAAAATTCCCAACACACAACAGACCAGCCTAACCAAAAGGGCATACCCCCCAAGGAGCACCCAAGAAAACACTACCAAAGATGAAGCTTTTAAAAAATGATAGTCAAAGATTAAAAACCTACAAAAATATTATCCCTTAGACCCCTTCTTATGGGATCAGAGTGTCATATAAAAAGGAGGGAGGGAATTCTTAAAAGACTTTCCTTTAATCGTAATTCAACCATCTTCAACTTTAGCAGCCTCATCCTACCAACAAAGGGAATCCATAACCGGCTTCCTAGCAACCATTGAATTTCCAACACCCATCATTGGCTCAACCAATAGGGATCCAGAGCCTAGATTTCTTCCAGAAAAAAACAACCAAAGAGGGAGAGACAAGAGGACCTGCAAAGATAGAAACAACTTGCGTACCAACAAGAGACCTGGACCCAACCATCAAAGAGGAGACATTTCCAGCAGAGCCAATAGAATCTGGAACCCGCACGTGGACAAAGGCAGCAAAGGGATTTTCCACACATGACGAGTCAACAACATGGTTGACACCAATAACATCTACAAGGGGAAGATCCATTCCCACCTCCAGCATAGGGGAAGAAACAATAGAATCTGGAGCAGAAACCTAGAAAAAACACCACTGAGAAGTACTCTTCTCAACCATGTAATGCTAAGAAGAGGTACCTTTCCAACAAGAAATATAGCACCTGATTTTACCCAGACCACATTTGGCTGCAACATGACCTATTTGAAAGAATCTTCTACATCTAAAGGGGACACCTTCATAATATGTTATACATATTATGTGATTGGTTTAGGAGATATTGATATGGTTTTAGTTATATATTGGTTACATTTTATAGGGGATTATTCACATAATTACTAGACTATGGAGCTAAAGTTTTTAGTACATGGAAATAATATTGTACTTAGAGAGATTTCAAATGGAGTTGCACAAGTGATGACATAAAAAAGATAGAAATAATTTTTTTTAAAGGCCAAGTAGCATGAGTGGTTAGTTGCTTAATTTTCTCACAAATTATTAATTAGCTAATAAAGGTTTTACTTATAATATTCACTTTTAGAAAATTTTTGTTAAAAAATGTCATTTTCAATGATATGCCTCTAGGACTACCACTAGTTAGAGGACTTTTATATGTTAAATAGAGTTAGAATAGGGGTCCAAACCTATTAGAAATATACCCAAGAATAGTGCAAGAAGACATAGAGAAAAAAAGAAGTCAATCAAACAAATTCTTGAGATGGGCTTCACAATACCTAATTCAAGTCCATTTGCATTTTCACCAGTTCTTATTACGAAGGATGACACTATGCAAATAGGAATTGGTTAAATATCCTTGAAAAATAACACCATAAAGAATAGATACCATATTCAGATGATATATGAGCTCATACATGAATTACATGGAGCTATGTACTATAAAATTGATTTAATATTAGGATAACAAAAAATATGCTTGAGAGATAAAGATCTTGAGAGGACACAGCTCAAGTGTCAATGTGGATATTTTGAATATTTTGGTCAAGTGGAATCCCTAATACTATAGTCACTTTTTTTTATCATGCATGAATTAGGTCTTTAGTAAAAAATTTAAAAAAATTATGCTAGTTTTTGTCGATGATATCTTGATCTATAATAAAGAATAACAGGACACTTTGAAACATATGAATATAATCCTAGGCATCTTGGAGCAATACCCTTAATGTGAGAAGTTCTTAAAATGTGAGTTTGGTTTGATATAGATATTTTTTTTAAATTTTGGATATGTTATAAGTGTCAAATATTTTGAGTTGGATGAACAAAAGATTGAAGCAATTCTATATTGGCCACCTCTTATAATTACTTTGATAGTTGAAAGGATTCTTGAGATTTTGTTATTATAGAAGTTTATTTAAAAATTTATTTTAGTTGACCATTGCTTTTACTAATTTGATAGAGATATGAAATTTTGTGAGGTATGAAGATACTCAAGCTTTTGACAAGTTTAAGGAGATAACTCAATCCATGTCCTTGCTATTCCAAATTTTTCATTGCCTTTTATTGTTGAGTGTGATGTATTTGGAGAAGAAAGTTCTATCCTGATAAAAAAGGAAATCCAATTGTAATTGATAGTATAAATTTAAATAACTTTGGGGAAGTTTACCTAAAATATCTAATTTGTGGAAGATTTGTTGTGAAGACTAATCATAATAGTTTGAAATTCTTCCTAAATCATAGTATATGTATGATTACTAACAAACACGGGTAATAATTTTACAATCTTATGAATTTGATATAAGTACATGAAAGGTGGAAAAAATGTGGTGGTAGATTCACTTTTTAGAAGCTGTAGTTTATGTTAAATTTTTGCTATTTTTTCTGATTAGCAAGTTTCCATTATTGTTGAGTATAACATGAACAAATATTTTGTTGACATTTGTGTGTGTGAATTTTTTCAAATTACAAACTTATAATGAAACATTAGTATAATCTTTCAATTCAAATAAAATGATAACACTAGATTAAGCAATAAAAGACTATGAATGTTCCATCACTCTCTAATTATAAGGATTTGAGTATTTCTCTATGCAAGTGATTATCCTCAAATGACAACCTATAAAACGAGTTAATAAATATGCAAGCTAGATCTATGATGAAATGAGGCTAAATGTTGTGCTAAATGATCAAGAACATGAAATTAAGATGCAGTTCCTCCAGTATGTTATGATTGTAAATGCTTCTAATCTAAAATTGCTAAAATAACAATGCTCTTGATGAAAAATACTATAATGCACTTGCTATGAAAAGATGATGGATTTTTAATTCTAAATGTGAATCCTATTTATAGGATTTCCCAAGGTGTAGGGGGTGAGTTTAGGTAACCATAGTCAAGATGAAGGTTGAGTTATGCTTGTTGATGTGTCCAATTTGAAGGGACAAGATTATTTTTAAGAATGGATGGTCAAGATACAAAGCCTATTTGTGATCCATGTGCTCCTTTTCCTCTTCTCCCATTGGTTGATTTGTTTTTTTCATATAGTGGTAGGTGAGAGAATTTAGGAGGACCTAAATCAAAATAATTAATTTTATTAGCCATGTATGATTTATTGGATTGGATTTAATTAATTGATGAACTATATAATCAATTGATTAATTCAAATACATAGTGTAGGACAAGAAAAAGGGGAATCTGCATGCAAGACAACCACAAACCTCAAAAGCATGCAAATAAGTAACCTATCCTAACATTAAAGAAATGAAGAAAGAATAAAATATGAAATAAATTCAACAACAAACTCGCTTCATGAAGATCTAATGCCTTTCTTGCTTCTCCAATGGATTTGATGTGGCTCTCATGTGACTCTACGCACTCAACAATGAAAGAAAAGTAGCATGATAACGAGAATATTTGAAATATGTGGTTAGCAAAAAATGAGAGAAATGATCTCAATTTATAGGGTTTAAGAGCAAATTATTCAAATTGGCAATTTGAAAGCAATTGGGAAAGTACCATAGTTTATGGAAAGATTTGAAAATAATTTTAGAAACATTCCAAAATGAGTGGAAGCTCATTTAGTAACATGCATGTTAGAATAAATGAGGGGGGGGGGGGGGGGAATCGGNGGGGGTGAATCGGTGGCCTCAAAAATTAATCCAATAATCAAACCAAATATTATATCACAAATATAATACCTTCAGTTATCGTTCAGTCCTAAATGATGTAGGCCTTATGTAATTTTATCAAATATATACTGCTCAGTAATTATACAGTTTATCTTTTTTCTAGCCTTTACTGAGTAGCAGTAATTAAACTTAGTGTTTACCGACCAATCCTGTTTTAGTAACGTGTAAAGAAAAACATCAAAGCAATGAACCATATACACATTTGACACATGAATTTTTAATGTGGAAACATTTTTAAGGGAAAAAACCACTTGGGACTGGTAACCCAAAATTTTCACTTTTCTAAAGTGAGCTCGGTGAAGAACCAACCCTGTTAATAAAGGTTACAAACACACTGTTAAGTGGGACCTTGTTGGAGGATTGAAAAATAACTTTTTATAATTTTACCTAGCACTCACTATGCTATCAACATGAAAACCTTTTTATACTCTTGAGTATCTCAATATAATAAGGATGGTTAAGTCCCACTAGGTTAAGAGATTTTTTGAATCAATGGTTAAACTGAAACAATAAATGACCTGTTCAATAATACAAATTTAACTTGTAGATTTTTAGATATATTGTTAGTCAATACTACCTCTCTGATCAATGTTCTCTTAAATTCCTTTTCTCCCCTTCTTTCTTCTTTCTGCTTGGTATATGCTCTTGCTTCTATTGCTCGGTGTCTGCAAAATTTCTTTGGCTCTGTTCTTCAGCCTGTATGATAAGATCTGCATGAAGACTTCTATCTTCACTAGAACTATATTCAATATTCCTCTTTTCATAATGAATTCCTTGTCTCTTTATATAGACATGATTTCACCGTTCAATCTCCTTGTCTTTCTTATTCTTGACGTAGATTGCTTCTTGATCCACAAATCCCGCCATGCATTGCTTTAATCTTTAAAGATTTGCTTTAGTTTTATTCTGTAGATTTCTCCTTAAAAAATGTGAATAAAACTAGATTTAAATCTTCTTCTTATCCTTAGTTTAATTGGTCGATAAAAATAAAGCAATCAATCAGTTAACTCTAAATATAGCTCTGCTAGCTAAGTAGTTTTGTCATTTTCTAACTCCAGTTGATTTTGGTCATCAACTCTTAGTTTTCTCGGTAACACTTGCTTGGGAACCACTTGCTTGGGTACTACTAATCTCGGGTAACAATGTCCTTGGGTACCATTGTGTCTCTCAGGTAACACTGTCCGTCGGGAAACAATGTGAACTGCTCAGAGTTCACTCTTCTTGAGTAACACTATCACTCGGTGTATACCTTTACCGACAACAAAAAATTTGTCTCTTTACATCTTCAAGTGTTGTGACAATATGTGTATGAGTAATCATAACATATTAAGTTTAAATTAATGAAAATACAATACATTAACTGATTTAATGTCTTGCATTTACTTTTGACAGCTCGATGATCACCAACTTATCAACTTCAAACATTCAATCATTTATAGTTTATCAATCTCTCCCTTTTGCATTGATGGAAACATATTATAAACACAATATGAAATATATAGTGTAAAACATTCCATAACATACCAAAATTATCATTCTATAACCAATTCAAATATCTGACTTTTGGTAAGCTCTTCTAGCTTAGATTTGATTCTTGCAGAGTGCTCTTCTTTCTTCATTCCGTTCAATGGATAGGTGTAGCGATTCTGTCTTCTATTTTTGTCTCTCCCTTTGTTGTAGAATTTATTTTCCCTTTTTTGGATAGATATGCAATGTTTAATTTTCTCCAATTATCTCCCTTGGATGGATGGTTGTTTCTTTGAATCTTTCTCTCCCTTTGTAGAAACTTCATTTTCTGATCTTTTCTCTCCCTTTGACTGATGTTATTTTCCCTGATAGATATTTCATTATTGGATATCTCTCTCCCTTTGAAAAAAATGCCAAACAAAAATATATCATTTAATTCTTCTGTCCATCAGCAATACAACTTTGTAGTAGCCATAAATATCTCTGGTGTGCGGTTTAAATAAGTAGCTTCTTGTATTGATGTGTCATTGCAGTCCATATCTTTGCTTACATCAACATGATTGATCTTCTGATAATGTATAGGCTGATGCAACCTCTTATTCATCTTAGTGACAGTAGACAAGGATCAAACTCCTAGTCTCTTCCTCATGTACTCAAATGTATCTTTTAGCAATGGATTTTTGAATATGTCTGCTAATTTTTCTTTGGACTGTACATATTCTAGTATCACTTCTTTCTCTTGTACTTGTTCCCTTAAGTAATGATACTTAATAGAAATGTTCTTTGTCTTAGCATGCATCACAAGGTTCTTTGAAATGTTGATAGCACTTGTATTATCACAATAGATAATTACTGGTTCAAGGATTTCCATATTCATACCTTTCAGTAATTGCTTGATCCATGCAATGTTAGAGCAATTTTCAACAACAACCACATATTCTTCTTCTGCAGTTGATTGAGATATGGATCCTTTCTTTTTACTTATCCATGTGACATGTTTGTCACCCATAAAGAATTCTCCTCCTATTGTGCTCTTTCTATCATCCACGTTTCCATCCCAATCAACATTGGTATAAACTTGTAGCTCAAATTTCCTTCTTTATTAAACCACAAACCATAGTCTTTGGTATTCTTTAGATATCTCAAAATTATTTTGACAGAAGTCATGTGTGATTCCTTGGGATTAGTAGAGAATCTTGCAACTATACCAACTGCATGTGCTATATCTGGTCTAGTGTGTACAACATACATTAGTTTTCCAATCATAGATCTGTATAAGGTCTGATTACCTCGGTTGTCTTGTCTTCCTTTGTCAATTTGCATATGGTTACCATAGGTGTTCCAAATGGTTTGGAGCCCTTCATTTTGAATATCTTTAGAACCTCTTTGATGTATTTAGATTGTGTGATGTAGATGCCTTCATCCTGTTGGAGAATCTTTAGACCAATAAAAAATTTGATCTCTCCAAACATTGACATCTCAAATTCTTTTCTTATTTCATCAGAAAATGATTTGCATAGCATATCATTACATCCAAATATGATATCATCAACAAATATCTATGCAATTAGAATTTTATCATCAGTATCTCTTTTCAAATACAGATTACTGTTATCACTTGTTCTAAAACATCCAACTCTAATGAGATAAGAGTGAAGTCTTTCATACCACGCTCTCGGTGCTTATTTCAATCCATACAAGTATTTGTGTAGTCTACAAACTGTTGACGGGGTTTTGCTGACCGGGTCCGCCAACAGTCATAAGTTGTCACCGAGTTCTGGGGAAATCGGCCAACTCTGCCTACAAAGGTTGTCCAGGGGAAATGAATCCTCTGGGCCTTCAAGCACCTAGGTGTTGGGTCACGACGGTGCGGGGCTCGGTTGGGAGAGGTGACTATTTTTGAGGGGGATAGCTGGTTTCTTCAACTCACCTTCTCCGGAGATTCAATCAAAGTAAGGGTTTTCCGAGCGTTCTATATTCAACAAATAAAGCGAAAAAGATCTTGCAGGGTTAGAAGCATTTCATCTAACTACAGTCATGCTAAAATGTCTGGAACATCAATAATACTCTGGTAAACTACACTAAATACCGAAGGAACACATAACCATCAGTTAGCATTTTATTAGTAGCGGGAATAAAGAGGCCGTTAATCTACTTTAACATACCAAAGTAAAAGACATAAATAACATTAAAATATGAAATACCATTAACTCAAAAGCAGGAATACCAACAACATCATTGCCAAGAATTCTCCCTTCTTCATTAATATTCAGTCCAGCAAGCACTGGCGCGTGGTACAATGACGGCTCCAGGGGAGCATCTAACTATCAAGAACAGAACAAATGGAGCATTGAGCTCTGCAACTTAAAAAGAGAATTCACTTTGCTATTGCTATGGACAACAAAATCATCAATTTTTTTGACCCTTGGAAATGGGCCGATCTGCCTATTTATACAACTCTTTTAACCCTAACCCTATTTACATCATGTCTCAATAAAATACAATATCTGGGGCCGGTACTACCTGCGCCACCCTACAAAAGACCTGGAGACAGAATAGGTCTGTCATGTCAGAAGAATAAGATAAGAATATACATCAGAAGAATCAGTCTCGGGAAGAGAACCGGAAAGGAGGAAGAAGAAAGTAGGTCCCTCAAAGATCGAGGCTACATGCCTCATAAATGGGAAATGTGTCACCCTGTCTCCAATGTGCCAGATGTATTGCTGAGCGGTGCCTTGAGAAGACCATCCTGTCAGAAGACCAACTGCCAAGTCGACGCTCCATGATGTGGCCAACTACCTTCTGACAGTCTTTATTAACCACCTCTGAAAGTGACCGGTCAGCCTCGGGGACCGGGACACGGATTACTTTAAAGAATACAAAATTGTTGGATCCAGAACTCTGGGATCCAGGAACTTACATCCCCAAAAGAATAAAGAATACTCAATGTGAGTTTTTCCCCGGTCTCCGGAGAAAGCTCAAGGTTGCTTGTTATCGTTGAAGGCCTGGAGGAGGCAGAAAATGCCATCCTCGTCTATCTCTTTTAGGCTAGCCCTTCTGTGCCTGGCCACTTCAACTTGTTCCCCCAGGTCTGGAACATTCCCTTTGAATTCATCTGCCATTTTTGCAGCATCATGGCCCTTAAGTATCATCTTGGTTAGTTTTATCATCCGGGCCCCGTCCATTCCTTCCAGAGATAAATACCAGGATTTCATTACTTCATCAAAACTCCCCAAAATTGAATCTTTGGGGGTATAAGTATCTGTACTAAGGGGATCAGCCCCGGAAGCCTTTATTACAAAAGACTTGTATAAATTAGAGGAGTATTTCACAACATTTACCTTTTCCTGCAAGGACTCTACCAGTTTCTTGGTCACCTCCAATGTGAGGTCAAGTCTGGAGTGCTGAGTTCTCACAAAATCAAATGATTCCTCACCCAGAATTCCAGATTCAAAAATTATGTCTTCTCCCAAGGTGAGGAGCTCTTCGAGCTCAACCTTCCACGCTTGGTAATTTTCAGCGTCACTCTCCCACTGCTCAATGAGTGCTTCAGCCTGATGAATAATTTTTCAGGCTATGTATAAGTCTGGGAGAGTGGACGCTAGGAAACGCTGGGTGTTTCCTATCTGTAGGGAGACCCATTCATCCACTGCTTGGGCCTTCTTTTTCATTACCCTCAAGGAGTCTATGTCACTCTGCGGTAATTCTTCAGCTGTGGAGGTCTCTGGAGGGGCGACATTGATGGGTCTGGCCAGCTCGGTAAATAATCCTATAAGATTTGCATTCTTCTCCTTCTCGGATTTAAGCCTCTGGGCCTCCTTTTCGTATCGGGCTTCAACTTCCCTTGCTACCTCCTTAAGAAAGTCTACCTCGCCTTGCTTTCCTCTTTTGCCCAGGGATACCTCTGCAATATTGTAATCTATGGGATCTGCAGTTGCTTCATCAGAATCTGGGGGAGGTGTCACCACAATGGCAATGGTTTCTCCGCCTGGCCTAGTTTGCAGAGTATGAACTGTTTGGGCTTTCTTCACCTTTGTTGGGGCCTGAACTTGGGCCATCATTTCGGCCAGGGAGAGAGGAATCACCGGAGCAGACTAATCTTTTCTCTTTTTTCTCTCAACCAACCACTGAGGTGGGAGAGGTGGCCTTCCTGCCAGAATTTGTTCTCCTGATTCTCTCCTGGTGTCCTATGGCTGTTGCTCCTCTTTGACGTGGACTTCATCCGTCCTCCCCACCTCAACTTCTTCTGCAACAATATTTTCTTTGTCAACCTCCATCTCCTCAGCCTTGTCCTGTGTGTCTATTGCTGGGTCTGAACCTTGGTAGGCATCTTTAGGGATTTCCTCTTCAAGCTGCTTCTCTTCTTCTTCTTCTGTCAGAATTTCTTCTTCTGTCGGCAGTAGGGGAGGTATCGGGCCAAGATTTAGAGTTTGGGTCGCTGTGATAACCTGCCCGAAGGTTGCCCTTGGGAGTGGCCTTGGGAACGTGGTGGCTGGGTTTACAGTTATTCTTGGAGGTCTGGTTCCCCCAGCGGATGCCATTTGTTCACCTGGATTTATTTGGTCCACTCCCAGACCTTGCGTCTCTTGAGCCCCGGAGATAATTTCTAGTTCCGGCTCCTTTTCTTCTATCTCCTGCTCTTGCTCTTGCACAGATTCTTGTTCCGGGTCTTCTTGGTCTGCAACCTCCACTTCTTTCTCCAGGACTTTTGTCCCTGCTTGTGTATCGTCCCCTTGCAAGTTTATGAACTCATCGGTTGCAAATACATCATCAAATTCCTCTTATAGAGGGGGACTGGCTGGGACTTTGCAGGCTCTGCTTCTTTCTCTGGTTTTAGGGAACTAGAAGAAAGGATCTCTACTTCCCGGGGGAGGGACGCCACTGGTGCTAGTTCTGCCTTGGGCTGTTTTATGTGCTTCCTCTTCCTTCGGGTGACCAAAGGTGGCCCTGCATCGGCTATTGCTGCTGCCTCCATGGGATCCACCCCCATTGCATTGACCATTAAGGCTGCCAGCGACAGGGAGGATGGAGGACGAATTGGTCTGGCCATGAGCGGGGGAGTGGCTAGCCTTGTTATTAACTGCTCCCTCATTTGCTGGGAGGCTGCCAAAGACTACTTAATATGTTCTTGTATCGGGAATTCTTGCGCAGAGGGGGTTGTAGCTATTTTCTTTCCTTTGTCTGCACCTTGCGAAGAAGTCCCAGCCCCTGGGGTCAATCTTGGTACTGGCTGTGGTGTTTTTTTTGGCGCCGGTTGGGGAGCTTGATGCATACTCCCGGGGCACACCCTCTTAAAATAGGCATGACTTCGCTCGACCACATCTCAAGTGAAGTCCTCAATTGTGGGCCCCTCTTGGGCGGCCCAATCCATTGCCGGCAGTGCCAACTTATCGATCCCCTTTTCTTTGTACTGGGGATCTATGGTGGGGGCGGTGTCAGAGAAGCCCGGAGGGAATCTCTAGAGCTTCAGTTCCTACATCATTCTGGCTGTCATTCTGATATACTTCCGGCCTCGCACCTCCACATCATCTTGGAAATCTTCCCACAAGTCCTCTGTGTGTATTTGATGGGGCTCTGAAGCCCGAGGCATTGCCGTTGCTATTTTTCCATGCGGATCAAAGTTCTTCCACGCCTAATAGAAATCCTGCAAGTTATAACTTTTCAGCTCATTGTCTGCCTCTTTTGCGGCAGCCAGACTACAGGTGTAGTTCCCACAGGTGATTGGGAACAATACGTTGGGGACCTTCTTGAGGGCAAAGAAGGTGTGCAATTCCATCATCTGCCGGCATTATTCCAGCAGCACGATCTTGTCCCCGCAATTTCTGGGCAATAAATAGGGTTTCCCGGAGAAGCCAGTGACCCTAATGTATGTATGCTACTGGAATTGAATGTAGTAGTGTCCATAACTACTAATTAACTTCATTGCCTCAGTGGACAGGCGGTATCCGACATCCTAGGTGGGCGTGAGTAGATGGTAGTAAACAAACGCGTTGTTTACCCTACAGAAATTGGGGAAGCTATCCTCCCACTGAATCTGTGGGAAATGGTCCCACAGTGCTTTTTGTTTTGGGCCCATCCCAAGCACGCCATCTGTAAGTAGGTCATTGGAGTGGGGCCTCTGCTGAGCTAGGTCCCAGAAAATGTAAGAATACATATAGAACTTCTTTTTCTTGTCCACTTGGAGGAACTGGGAGTCGATGTGATTGGAGATTATTGTGGCCCAGTCAAAGAATTCTCCTTTGGTGGATATGCCGAGGAGGAAATAATACATCCATTTTGCAAACTCCTGGGCGGAGGGTTTCCCAAATACCCAGGCTAATGCTATTATCCCCATTTGGATGCTCTTCTTGAATTCAGAGCGGGGAATTTCTATCTTCATTCTCTTTGGATCCCTCTTCGGGGCCTTGAGGCAGTGGGTATTCATGTACACCCGAGCAGCATCCTCCAATTGAGTAAATTGGTCCAAGGCATCAGCCCTTGTAACCACTGTGGCTCTGTCAAATTATGGGATTCCTAATCCTGCCCGGAATGTGTCTGGGTCGAGGGATACCAGAGGAGTGGGGTATCCTGTAGGTTCCATGGCCGCAAGCATGACGGCCCGGACGGAAGAGTTGTAGTTGGCAGCCAGTGTCAGGATAAGCTCCGAAGATTGCACGGAGCACGGGAAGCAAGCTGCCCAGAGGATCCCAGAACCTCCGACGTTAATCGCCAGTTGATCTCCAGCCTGTCACTGGATGTGCATCACTTTTACCAGGGCCTGCATCTCTACCCACGTTCTGACGCTGGTGTCGGTTATGAGTTTAACCTTGGACTCAATCTTTGAGCCCGTAATGTTGTTGTTCTGTACAAACTTCATGGTGAGGGGCAGTTTCTCTAGGGCCCTCTCCATCTTAGATTTCATCGCTACCCTGGTTTCCGTCGCTGTTGGTAGTTTCAGACTTCTGGGAGGAGATGATGCGGACGCTTCAGACATGTTTGGAAGATGAAGTCTGAGAACTTGCAAGGCAAAGCGACCATCAAAATATTTTTATTAAAATAAAATAGTTACTCCGGGGTCTGGAGATCTTACCACCATGATGTTTTCTTTTCTGAAAAGTTAGTATCATGCAAAGATAACCAAAAAACAAAACACATTACAAATTTGAAGTATCAACATATCCAGGTCTGGGGAATTTTATCACACTTGGCAAAGACACAGGATGGATGGTGGTAAGAGGCCCAAAGCCCGGAGAAATGATCGTTAGTAAAGATGTATGAAAAGGCAAGTTGTCGAGTCCACGTGGACGCCACGTGCATTGGCATTTAATAGATGTGATGGCGATGACGGCGGAGCCAACTGTCGAGCACACAAAAAAGGAGAACCACTTGGCTGGAATTGATTGCACGCATGGGACGTAAACGAGGTTCTGACAGACTTCATGGAGGAGAGAGAAAACTGCCTGTTTGAAACCAGCGGGGGCCGAGTTTCAAATAGGTGGTTTCCTACCTCGAAGCGAACTTGGAGGCGGAAAACCAGAAGTAAAGGTGACTCGACCAGCTTGTCGAGTCACCTGGAAGGATATACACGAAGCCAAGGGATATGTACAGGGAACAGAAGGATATATAGAGGGCATCTTACAACTACAAACATATATACATGAATAAACAATGCGGGACGACATCCGCGGGAAAACCAGACAAAGCAGAAATAAAAATATTATAGCTTACCTACATATTTACAAACAGACCACCATTTACACTATTTACATTATTTACAGAAACATCTTCTGCACAGAGGGTGGACAACCCTCTGGCAGAGCCGACCCACCAACGGGTGGCAAAACCAGAAATGAAGGACTAGACACGACCAAGGAATGAAACAAAACCAGACAAACAAGAACAAAACCAAAAAAAATGAAGCAAAACAGAGAGGAGGAGAGGCGGAAGCACCAGCCAAAGGACGTAGAAGGTGGAGGATAGAGAAGGGTTTACCGCAAGATCCTGAACGGTCAACTGATCGGGAGCACCACCATGAAGCGCTTGCACTTGCCTGAGAACGCAGAAGGTGTTAAGCTTCGATTATCACAAATTCTCTGCAAATTCTCTATTAATCGCTTTAAAATCACTCTAATTTTCTCTAAGGTGCTTGAAGGTTTTTAATCATGGTAAGTGTGAAAGTGACACAGAATTTCTATTTATACCTGCGGTAAAAAGGCAATCCTCCTCCTTCCGGCGATCTCTGGACAGGAAAAACCTCTGGACTTCGGGCCCGGGGATTCCTCATGATGATACTTCTAAGAACATCACGATGAAGAATCCCGGAGTCCAGAATCTGGTTCCCAACAGAAGACAACCTCTGGGACCGGGGTCCTAGAGAGGAAACAAACAACAAAATGCCACGCCGGGGAAGAAAACCCCGGAGAAAGAAAACAAAAGAAAGACAAGCGAAACCGCCAACCAAAAGCAGGCAAAAGCAAGGAAAAAAAGGGGGCCCAACATTTTGCACACAAAATGTAGGGACGGGGATGCAGGGCATAACACAAACCACGTTCCTCTTATTAGGATCAACAAACCCTTTAGGTTGTTCAATGTATACCTCCTCTTCTAGTATTCCATTCAGAAATGCAGATTTAACATCAATTTGGTATACTTTGAATCTTTTGAAAGCAGCATAAGCATGTAGAATTCTTACTCCTTATATTCTAGAAATGGGTGCAAAGGTTTCTCCATATTCAATACCTTCTTCTTGCACATACCCTTTGCATACCAGTCTTGCTTTGTTCCTTGTGACTTCTCCATTCTCATTTAGTTTGTTTCTGAATATCCATTTGGTACCAAAGAAATTTTTGTCACTCGGTCTAGGTACCAATGTCCATGTTTTTCTCTTCTCAATTTGTTCAATCTCTTCATTCATAGCACTAACCCATTATTGATTCACAAGTGCATTATTAACAGATTTAGGGTCGAAATCACAAATCAAACATCTAGTGTTAAGTGACTTACTTCTTCTTCTCATTCCAGCTCTTTTGTCTCCAATAATATGGTCTTGTGGATAGTGTCTTCTGACATACTTAGAAAGTACATGTTCATATCTTTGTTCATTGATCATCATCTTGACCATCATTTTGATCTTCATCGCTTGGTTCATCATTGTGAGCATTTTCCTGATTCTCGGTGGGTGCATCCTGTTTCTCGGTTGCATTTTTCTTTCACTCGATAGAGATACACTGTTGCTGGGGATGAGTGTGAGGTTCTTCACTGTAGAAAAATATGTTGTAATCTTCCAGTTCATTTCTTCTTTCCTCATCATTTTTCTCAGCAAATTCATCCACTTTAACATTTGCACTTTCAATGATTTTGTTAGAAGATTTGTTAAGACATTTACAAGCTTTTCTTTTGGTAGAATATCTTAGAAATATCCCTTCATCACTTTTAGAGCCAAGTTTCCCATTTCTATCATCTTTCAATATATAAAATTGACTTCCAAAAATTCTAAAGTAACTCATATTTGGTGTGCATCCATACCATAGCTCATAGGGTGTCTTATTGGTGTCTTTTTTCAATTGAACTCAGTTCAGTGTATAGACAACAATACTTATACCTTCTCTCCAGAATGTTTGTGTGATGCCTTTTTTAATCATTAGTGTTCTCGCACAATCAACAATTGATCTATTCCTTCTTTCAACAATCCCATTTTGTTGTGGTGTCCTCAGTGCAGAAACCTGTCTTGTAATTCCATGCTCATTACAAAAGTTAGTGAATTTATCAGAAATAAATTCTCCTCCTCTATCTGATCTTAAACATTTCAGTTCTTTTCCACTTTGTTTTTTAGCTATAGATTTATACCATTTGAATATCTTAAATGCTTCAGACTTTTCTTTTAAGAACATGACAGTCATCATCCTATAATAGTCATCAATAAATAGAATGAAGTATCTATCACCACAATAGCTCTTTGTTCTCATTGGTCCACATAAGTCAGTATGGACTAACTCTAAAAAATAAATTAGATGTGTGGGTTTTTCTCTTTAAAATATACATTGTCATTTTTCCTTTTTGACAATGTTGTCAAAATTCACCTGACATAACCTTTTATGCCACAGCCAAATGTCTTTATTTCTAGCCAATAAACAAGTGGTCTTAATATCATCAAGATAGAATAGGTTACCTTTTGTTTGTTCACCAATACCGATCAACCTTCCTGTTCCATTATAGATCTTTACCTTTTGTAATCAAATGCAACACAGTGTCCTGTATTATTCAGCCGTGACACACTTAATAGATTATAGTTAAGTCCTTTCACCCAATATGCATTTTCACATCTGATCAGATTGTTCAACCTGATGGTTCCTTTTCCTTCAACTGGACAAGATGAGTCATTACCCATCCTAACTGATCCACCATTATAATATTCAAAAGTTTTAAACTTTTCCTTATCTCCAGTCATGTGGTGAGTACAACCACTATCAATAATGCAGACATCATTTTTCCTAACTTTAGATATGAGTGTAGTTTCAACACACCTTTCTTCTTTGTCTGAATCATCCTTCATAGAAACAAATACTACCTCAACAACTTCATCAGATTCGGTGTCAGTATTTTCAGCTTTGTTCTCAACCAGGTAATAAGCCTTCTTTCCTTTGTCCTTGTAATCTTGGTTATCTTTTGTCAGAGTGTTAGTTGCTTCTATAGTCTTATCGGTTGCTTCTATAGTCTCAGTCATCACTTCTATCAAACTTCTTTTCATAAGATCTGTCATTGTTTCTTTCATCCTTTCTCTTGTTAGGGCATCTAGCAGCAAAATATCCAATTTCTTTGCAATTAAAATAGACCAATGGTAATTTACCTTTGTATCTACCTTTGCCTCTTTGCAATCTTCTAACCATTAGTGTTTCAATTTCATCAAGTTCTTGTTCATCACTATCACTTTTACTATTATTTATCATAGTGTGTTTATGAATTGATTTACTTATTTTCAGAGAAGATTTGAATGCAGACTCAATAGCTGGTAAAACACTGTTGTCATAGTTATTCATCTCAAATGAAATAAGTCTACCAATCAAACTATCTAGAGTAACATTGTTATTTGCTACTACTCTCATTTCTTGAATTGCAAATACTCTAATAGCATAAATAGGTAGTAAGTTCTCAGAATTTTACTTACCTCTGTTTCTTCTTCAAGTACTCCTCTTACTCCTCAGATAGCATTGACAACTTCTTTTATTCTACTACTGTACTAAGTGATGTTCTCTCCTTTCATTCTTAGGTCATCAAACTTTCCTCTTAGACTTTCAAATTTATCTCTCAACACATTTGTATCTCCTCCATGTACTAGCTTGAGTTTGTCCCACATTTTCTTTGCAGTGGTGCATGATTTGACATCTTCAAATTTAGCATCAGATAGTGAAGAAGCAAGTTCTATCATCATAGAATTATGTTCATGTTTGTCTCTCAATTGATCAACAGTCAAAGGTCCTGTCGGTGCAGCATATTCAGTATCCAAGTATTGTGTGACATCATTTCCTATACCTGATAGATGAAGTCTTATCTTTCTTTGCCATGATGCAAAGTTGTCCTTCTTCAACTTAGGCACATCCCTTTTACTCATTGTGATATTTAGCTTGAGTCTTTAAACTCTCTTCCAAGCACCAAAGCTCTGATACCAATTGTTAGAATAACTGAGAGGGGGGGGGGGGGGGGGGGGCGTTGAATCAGTGGCCTCAAAAATTAATCCAATAATCCAACCAAATATTATATCACAAATATAATACCTTCAGTTATCTTTCAGTCCTACAAGATGTATGTCTTATGTAATTTTATCAAATATATATTGCTCGATGAATATATTGTTTATCTTTATCTAGCTTTTATCGAGTAGCAGTAATTAAACTTAGTGTTTACTGACCAATCCTATTTTAGTAATATGTAAAGAAAAATATCAAAGGAATGAACCATATACACATTTGACACATGGATTTTAATGTGGAAACCCTATTAAGAGAAAAATCCACTTGGGACTGGTAACCCAAAATTTTCACTCTTCTGAACTGAGCTCGGTGAAGAGCCAACCCTGTTAAAGGTTTCAAACACACTGTTAAGTGCAACCTTGTTAGAGGATTCAAAACTAATAGTTTATCATTTGACCTATCATTTACTAGATATTCTTGAGTATCTCAGTACAATAAGGATGGTTAAATCCCACTCGGTTAATAGATGTTTTGAATCAGTGGTTAAACTGAAGCAGTAAATGATCTGTTCAATAATACAATTATAACTTCAGATTTTTAGATATATTGTTAGTCCATAATACCTCTCTGATCAATGTTCTCTTCAATTCCTTTTCTCCCCTTCTTTCTTGTTTCTACTCGGTGAATGCTCTTTCTTCTGTTGCTTGGTATCTGCATAATTTTTTTGGCTCTGTTCTTCAGCCTATATGATCAGATCTGCATGAAGACTTCTATCTTCACCAGAATTATATTCAACATTCCTCTTTTCATAATGAACTCCTTGTCTCTTTATATAGAAATGATTTCAGCGTTCAATCTCCTTGTCTTTCTTGTTCTTGACATAGATTGCTTCTTGATCCACAAATCCCACCATGCATTGCTTTAATCTTTAAAGCTTTGCTTTAGTTTTATTTCATAGATTTCTCCTTGAAAACTGTGAATAAAACTAGCTTTAAATATTGTTCTTATCCTTAGTTCAACTGGTTGATGAAAATAAAGTAATCAATCAGTTAACTCTAAATATAGCTTTGCCAGCTAAGTAGTTTTGTTGTTTTCTAACTCTAGTTGATTTCGGTCATCAACTCTTAGTTTGCTCAGTAACACTTGCTCGAGTACCACTGATCTCAGGTAACACTATCCTCAGGTACCACTGTGTCTCTCGGGTAACACTTTCTGTCAGCGTTGTCTGTCCATTGAGAAACATTGTGAACTGCTCGGGATTCACTGTTCTTGGGTAACACTGTCACTCGATATATACCTTTATCGAAAACAAAAACTAAGTTGTCTCTTTAGATCTTCAAGTGTTGTGACAATATGTGTATGAGTAATCATAACATATTAAGTTGACATCAATGAAAATACAATACAATACATTAACTGAATGTCTTGCATTTACTTTCTGCAGCTCAGTGATCATCAACTTATCAAGTTCAAACATTCAATCAGTTATAGTTTGTCAATGCAAAAACGAATGAGTAGTTAACAAGAAGAGTGCAAGAGTTAAAAAGAGGAAAGTGTAAGAGATAAGGGAGTTTAGAGGGAGTGGAGGCTATTAAATAGGGATGAAAGCTATATTATAGGAATAGAATCCCACGTGGAAATGTGAGAGATTATTTGATTTTAAAATTCAATATTCCTCACAAATTAGCAATTAGGAAATTAGAAATAGGAAATTAATAATAATTCCCATATTTAAAATTAGACAATTAATTAAATATTAAATTAATTAATTATGGGGAAAAGGAGGAAGATTGGGATAAATAAAGTTTATTTATTAACCGATAGGCCATTTGTGGGAGCTTTGCTCCATGAAAAATTAATTTTATGCCAGAAAATTGTCAGCGTCTCCACTTGTACTTTTTTGATCATACAGATATTAAAAGTGGATATTTCTAAAATAATTTTTTAACCTTCTCATTTTTCCTGTATGCGATTTTGGGAAAGTTTTGTTTTTGTTTTTGTTTTGGGCTTTTTGGGGTTTTTTTGCACATAAATTTCAAAAAAGAAACATATATTAAAAGAGGATATTCTAAAATAATTTTGGAACCTTCTCATTTTTCCTGGATGCAATTTTTTTTTTTTTGTTTGTTTTTGTTTTTGTTTTGTGGTTTTTTTGCACATAAATTTAAAAAAAGAAAAGGAGTAGGGGAGAAAAAATTGATTTGTGAGTTACAATTGAAAATTTGAAGCTTGAGATTTTGTGCTTTGTCCATCTTTTCTCAGCGAGCCTTCTGCAAATTAGAGGTATGAGAGACTTTTTTGTATGAGAAATTTTTTGACACCATGATTGTGGTCCAAAAACTTTTCAACAAATCGGCCTTTAGGTAGACACTACGCTCAAATTTGTGCTTTCATATTTTGCATTTTATATGCTAGGGTACTTCAAACCATAATACATGTCCAAAAACCTCATGTTTTTTTCTTTGATGAATGAAAATGCTTTGTTTAATGTGCAGGTGTGAGGATGGTGGCAACTTCACAGCTGCTCAAAAAGGCTGTGGAATTTGGCTTTACACCCTGACATTTGTATTTCTTATGATTTGGAATATCAATGTCAATGAAAATTTGTACAAAACATTTTTATACATGCTTTTTTCAATTTTGAGATATGAATATAATTTTTTTCTCAACCTTTCTAAACTTTGCCTATTTTTATATTGATTAATCCTTTATGTGGAATCCGTACTAAGCTCAATGTTTCAACCACACATTGTGTGCTCACTGCTTCTACCACAACATCTCACTTATTTAATTTAATCTTCTTCTGGCATAACGGTTTCTTGACAATGATATTCATCCTATTAAATTGAATACGATGAATTTCTATTAGTTTTAAAAAAATTATAATTTTTTTTAAACAGGGAGAATGACTCATAGAGAGAATGACTCATAAATATTATGACAGGCATAAGAGAGTTCTTTCTTCAGAAGCAAACAAAATTTGGTTATCTGTTTACTATATTAATGTTGTTTGTGATAAGGAATGTTGCAATAGAATGAATGACTCCCAAACAACTAAGTTATATGTGTTGGTGTGATATTTTTTTAAATGGTAATTTTACTGTCTTGTAATCTAGCCATTATTGTAATTTTTCTTAATTATTTGGTTTGGGTTTACAAACTTTTGCATAAGAAGCATCCTCTAACAAAGACATATGTAAGAGCTTTGTCTTTGTTAATTTTGTGTCATTTTTTCTTACATGCATGACAAGTTTCGTTTTCTTTGGAATGATTTTGTTTGAGCGAGGCCATCCATTTTCTTAGGGCTCACATTGTGTTGATATATTTGGCATGTTTATCTTCATTTTCAATGAATGTTTAATAACTTTTTGGCATGATAATATGTCTTTGTTTCGCTTTTACAATTTTCTTTCAAAATCCATTTCAATCTATAGTTTGCATTCTCTAACAACATCTCATGTTTATAACAGTTTAAAAAAGAAAAAAATAGAGAATATTTTATTGATTTATATATTGATTTTTGCATTAAATAAGGAAAAATATATTAAATTTTTACTTTTAAATTATACAAAATTATAGCATAATTAACATTTAATTATTAAACGGGGTGGAACTTTGTGACATTGTTAATTGGATACAATAAAATTATGTACGTGCAAAACTAAAAAATAGAATAAAAGTTTTTTTTTCTTAGGAAACTAGTTGTTTAATTTAGATTTTATACATTAACATATTTTAATATTATATTATAACTCAACTATTTTCAAAAGTAAATAATTAATATTTTAAGAATTTTGAAAATTAAAATTATTTTGATTATACAATAAAATCTATCTTTAATCTAATTTATGTTTATTATTATTTTGTATTTAACTGGTGTAGGTCTTTAAGGTGCATGTTTATTTTTTATTACTTTTTATTTTTAATTTCTTACATACAACATTAGTGATCTATTTTGTGTGTTGTACAAACTAATTTTAATTAAATCTCCCTTCGGCTAATTGTTGCATGCATAAAAGCATGCGACTGTTAGTTTATCATAGGTTAAGACTTAGGAATAGGAGATAATTAATGATTATTTACCCCTATAGAAGATGAAATTGATTGACAAGATTAAAATGATCAATGATGAAAATGACATGATTGAACATGATCAAAAGGTCAAATTGATCAGAATATGATGACAATTAGGACAAAAAAATAGTAATTAATTAAACATTTTCTATTATTTAATTAATAGAAGTATGACACAATAGTGGTGAATGATAAAGACCAAACACACAATATAAAAGATATGTTAAAAAGGGGGGCCAAAGGTGTCGAACCATTTTTTAGTGTCTACACATACATAATTGATTTTTTATTTTAATTAATCCAAATGGATTGAATTTAATTAATTTTTTCTTTGACCATTTTTAGGTGTATACATTTTACCCTCTTTGAGTCAATGTGCTAAGCATGTTGGTTCAAATAAAATTTGATGTTCGATGTCTGACTACGATGATTTGATGTCAATATACTAATCTATTCATTTTGATGATATGATGCTGCCCCTGTGATGTTAGAATTTTGATATGAATCTTTGATTTTAATTGTGATTGAATTTTGATGCCCTGATTATGATTTTGAATTTTTGATGTCCAATGTTCTTGATTTTAAAAAATGCCCCTATTTTGATGATTTTGCATCTGGATAATAGTATGCCACCTCGGTGGGCTCCATTTGGTTAACCTTCCTGTTAAAGATGATTTACTAAGAAGATATTTTAAAGGATCTATCTTAGCAATTAACTTGAATTGATGTGCTAGCATATAATGTCATAGTTTTTGGGAATTAAAAACCACTTCTAGACATGCTCTTTCTATAAAGGTGTAGTTAAGTTTGTACTTAACCAAAGTTCCGCTGATGTAGTAAATAGCCTTCTCTTTTCCTTGCTCATCTTCTTGGGCTAACAAGGCTCCTAATGAATTCTCCATTACTGAAATATAGAGTAGAAAAGGTTTGTTGGTAATGGAGCCATTAGTATTGGAGGATTCATCAAATATTTCTTGAGTAGATCAAAAGCTTCATCACACTTGCAATCCCACTAAAATGTAATGTCTTTATGGATTAATTATGTGAAAGTGACATTTTTCTGGTGGTTGTGATATAAACCTTCTAATTAATTGGACTCTCCCTTGAAAAGATCTCAACTGACTTATATTTCTTGGAGGTCCCATTTCCATAATGACCTTTACTTTCACGAGATTAACTTCAATTCCTTTTTCTAACACAATATATCCAAGAATTTTTCCTAATTTCACCCAAATACATACTTCTTTGGGTTTAGCCTAACCATGATAATTTTTTCAATCCTTTTGAAGATTTTATCTAAGATGGGTAGATGCTCTTCTCTTGTATATTATTTGGATAAAATATCATCTACATAATCTTCCATAAAGGTATGGATCATGTCATGGAAAATTGTAGTCATGACTCTTTGATAAGTGGCTCCAACATTTTTAAGACTAAAGGATATCACATTCCAATAGAATTTACCACATGCACAGGTGAAGGATTTTTTTATCTTGATCATTGGGGGCTATTTTGATTTGGTTATATATGGAGAACCTTTCCATTAATGAGAACATAAAATGTCCCACTGTAAGATACATAATGATGTCAATTCTTGGAAGAGAGAAGTCATATTTAGGACACTCCTTATTTAGGTATTTAAAATATGTGCAAACCCTTATACTTTTATCAGGTTTAGAAACTGGCAAAACATTTAAAATCCATTTGACATATGAAATTGATCGAATGAAACTAGTGTCCAAGAGTTTATTCAATTTTGCTTTGACTAACAAGACTATATGTGAGTGCATTTTCCTCAACTTTTATTTCATGGGTTTAAATCTTGAAGCTATCTTGAGATGGTGCATTATCAAGTTTGGATTTAACCCTGACATATCGGCATATGAGCATGAAAAATTGATTTTCCTTTCTTTGAAGAATTCCACAAATCGTTGCCTTTCCTCTTTAGATAAAGATGCTGCTATGTTGATAATCTTAGGCTCTTCCTCTATTTCTATGTTCACTTTTTCTATCAATTCAATCAAGATGGATGACCTTTATTCATAATATTTAGGTAAAATATTAAGTTTCTCATCCTTATGTTCCTCAATTGGGTTTTCACCTTTGGATTTGTCTTTTATTTTTACTTTTTCTTGATCTAGTACTGTCACATGGTGATTTTCACCACTAGATCTTTGATTTTTTCCTTTATTTCTCTGACTGAGAAACTTGATACCTCCCTCTTTTGTTGTCTCTTGATATGGTTCATTGGTGGAAGAAGGTTCAACCACATTAAGGTACAAGGAAAGAGAATGGCCATTTTGAAGTTGTCTAGTTCATTTGGCTTAGTTAATTCCCAATCAATGAGTTTGGGATGTATCAAAGGTAAATGATCATTGGGTGGGTTTAGATCTATTAGAGTTAAGGTCCTGAATTCATTATAGTTTTACTCATATCTTGTATCTTCAAGGTCTATGATGTGAGATTGCTCAAGATTATCTATAGGGGTTAGATCTGGTTCTTTCTCACTAGAGTAATCTTGATTGTATTGTGGATCTAGCTCTCGTAAGACACACCCTGACATTTTTTCCTCTTGGAATGAAGGCATATATGACTCTCCTACCCATTCATAACTTGTGATTTGTAATTCCATAGGTATAGGTGTATAGACATGAATGCCATCAACTTATTTATCATGGAAAGACTCTTTAGACAATGAATCACATTCTCACTTGGTTGAATCTTCATCACTATATGATTCCAACTTGGAATTTTTCTCATGGATGTGAGGAAGATTATTTTTGGTCTATCCGATTTCAATATAAGCTACCTCTATTTTATGATTACTAAAACAAAAAGTAGTTTATATAGGTTCTACTAATCCTTTATTTCTCCTTCCAAAAGGACCCGATCCTTGGTAACTCATCTTTTGCGTTATTTCAAAACCTTTCCTATATTTATGTGTGGGAATGCTAATGTGTTGTACCCTTTCATTTGGTACTTCTTCATCTTTGTATAGACACTTTAGGATTTCATTGTCTTCTTCTACCCCGGATGATGTGTTAGCCCTTACAAAGTTGTCATTATACCATTGAGGAGATGTTTGTTCTTTTGAAGTGAAAGGTTTTCTATGATACTTTGGGGAAAGTGGTAAATTGACCAAGGATAAAGAACATTCTCCCACCCATTTATGATAAACCTTCAATTGCTTCTCAAAATCTTTCATTAAGGTGCCCATCTTTTGATAATGGTTTTCTTTTTCTTTCCCCTTTTCTGATTTTGAAAGATTTAATTATTTTTCTTTTTCTTTATTTGAAATAATTGTATTAGGAGAACTAGAGTCTTCACCATTTTAACTAGGGATACTAGCCTTTTCTATTTCCTTTTGTTTCCCTTTGAATGTCAAATGTGTTCCATAAATCTCTTTAGAACTTAAACTAGGAAATTCTTTGGAACTTGAGTTAGGAACCTCTTTGGAACTTGAGTTTGGACCTTCTTGAGAGCTTGAGTTAGGACCTTCTTTAGTTTTATTGTTTTATGAATCTGACATGGAGACCTCTTTATTATGCGACACAAGGGAATCCGTGACTGGTTTCACATGATTACAATATTGAAAAGGATTGAGGTTACCGCTAATTGTTATCTCTTGGCCAGGGTATGGAAACTTTAAGCATTGGTGATACGTATAAGGGACCTCTTGCATCTCATGGATCTAAGGTCTACCCAACAATATATTATATGTAAAATTTAGATACAATACTTTTCAAAATCTCTCTTTTTTAATTGGCCCCACTTGGATTACTAGAATAACCAGACCCTTTGAAGATATTTCATCATCATCATAAGCTTTAATTGTTATCATTATTTTTGGATCCACAACATTTTTAACATATCCCAAATCTTTGACAAGATTTAAAGTACATATATTCAATCAATCTTCTGCATCTATCAAGACTCTTTTAACTCTATGCTTGTGGATGAGGACTTCAATATGGAAGGGTAATTTATTTCGGTGGTTCAATTACATGTCATCTTTATTAGAAAAATATAGGCAAAGTGGTGCAATGAGATGACCAACCATGGTTTCAAATTTATGTACATCCAAGTGATTAGGGACCATCATATCAACCAAGGCCTTCTCCAAAATTTCCTTACGAGAAGGTGATATTTTCAACCTCTCCAAGATAGAGATTTGAGCGGGCATTTTTAGGATTTGATCCACTAAATTGTATTTCTTTACCATAGATGACAAAATTTTATTCATGGTTGTCTTGTTGGATATTCCTAGTAGGGTAATTTTGGATGCTTTACCCCTAGTAACCACATTGGTAGATTCTCTCTTGTTTATCTTGGACCACTATGGCATTGAGGTATTGTAAAAACCAGATAAAATATTGATGGTATTGTCATAGGTATGAGAAAAATTGACCTTTTTTACCTTGTTATTGTTTTTTATCGTATTAGAAGATTCCATTTCTCATGATTCAAGAAGGTTATTTTAAAAGCTGTATGGTCTTCATTGTTTTTGAGTCCATCCACTTCAATAGTTCCATTATTGATGAGATCTTAGACAACATGTTTTAATCTCATACAATGATTAGTCTTATGTCCTTTAATTTGATGATACTCATAATGATGTAGGTCATTCCATCATGAGGGTTTAACTTGGGCTTCAAAACCTCTTGACTCAAGTAGAGCTATAATCATTTTTACGAGAAGTATTTTTAGAGCTATTTCAAGAGGTTCTCGCAATGGAGCAAATTTCCTTCTAAGTGACGTGAATTGAGACATTGAATTGTGGCCTTGGTTGATTGTAACCTTGGTTATTGTTGTTGTTTCTCAAGGAAATATTGTTGGGTGGATTAATGTTTTTGGCTTGATTTTTAATATTACTAGAAAGATAGAATGGCTTGGTTTTGAGGTTATTTGCTTCTACCACTTCATCATTTACTAGGTTTTTGTTATTGTTTTTCAACCATAATATGGGTTTATCATTATTGTTATTGGTTGAGGGGTTGTTGTTGTAAGTATTGGTGCTGTTTGAAAATCCTTTATTATCCTTGTATAGCTCGAGTTCACCCTTCCTTGACAAAGCATCTTCTATTTTGATATTATTTTTGATCATTTTGTCAAAGGATGGGGTCATTGGAGTTGTAACCAAAATTTCATTTCATTGTTCAAATTGTTAATGAAGATGTCCATCTTCTCCTTTTCTGACACACTTCTTGGGTAATTGGAAAATATTCTTCTCCAACGTTGTAGGAAAGTAAAAAATGAATCCCCATTCTTTTGTTTCGGTATTACACAAGTCTAACATGATCACTTTGTGTTCAATGTTATAGGAGTATTGGGTAGCAAAAATTGAAAGCAATCCTTCAAATTTTTTAATTCCAGGTGGGAACTTAGAAAACCACTCCATTGTTTGTCCACTTAGGGTCCTTGGAAATAACCTCATGAGATATGTTTGTTCATGAAGGAAATCCATGCTTAATGTGAAAAATTATCTAATGTGGTCTTGAGGGTCGGTTGTGCCCATGTACTTGTCATAATTTGGAAATACTACATTGGGTGGGAAAGGTATTATGACCAAACTTTTGTCAAAGGGAAAAGGACAAATGCCCTCTATTGTGTATTTCTTTGGAGCATTTACCTTTTGAATGTCATCCAAATATTCTTTAAGAGATTGGATATTTCTATTTATAAATCCTATAGGGTTAACTTCATCCTCATCTTGTCTTAATTGTGACATCATAATCGTGAGGTAGTTTAACCCCTAGTTGAGCTAAGGTCATGAATTACCTTTCTTTGTCCTTTTCTAACACCTTTTTCATAAATTTTAAAAACAAAGGGTTTTTTTGTGCTTCTATTATCTTTTCCTCCATTAGCTCCTCGTGTTCTCCATTGTTGGTGTTACTATTTCCAGTATTGTGAAGGTTAGCCCAATCATTTTCCATATTGGATTGATTTTTTTGAACTTGATCCACATGTTGGTTTTGGTCCACCTGATGTATTTGACTGGAGTGTGATTTAGGTTGAGTCTTTTTTTTTAAATGGTAATTATTCATAGATCACTTTTCCATTGTCCTGAATTGAGTATTTACGAGCCCTTGTTCTTATTGGCATAGCCTTGTGATACCCCTTTGAGGGAAGATTCCTTTGAGTGAGTTAACTAGGTTTAAAATCTACGTTAGGTTGTCCAAACAATTGATGGGTTGGAGTTTCAATTATGTTTTAACCAAGGTAAAGTGTGTCTTGGGTTAAAGTTTAATATTGAAAGATGTATCCCTATGATGAAGACTTAGGATAATGAATTTGATTTATGTAATTCTAGGAGAAGGACCAACAATCCTTTGATGATGAACTTATAGAAATCCAAACTCAATGATGATTTGACTACACTCCAGATTGTTGATGATTATGAAATTTAATGTAAATGAATCAATTTAATTTACAATCCAAATTATGATAAATTTTAAATATGTTTTCACTCACATAGACCCTACTCCTGAAAGGGTATCTAACAATGTTTTCAATTTTGACCAAAATTATCTACAAGTACTCTTTGTTTATAGGCTGTGTTTTAAAGGTGACACTTCAAGAATCAAATGTGATATTTTATTGTTCAAAGATGATGTTCTGGTGAGAAGAAGAAACTTATGATTGGTTAAACATGATATAACATTGTATAAAAGTGACCAATTGCATAATCTTCTTTCAATTTCATAAAATTTTGAAATTTGTGTTTGAATTTTGATCTTAAATGAATAATTCCTTTTGATTGTTTGGATCATAAAACACAACAAACACACAAACACTTGTTTTCAACCTTAAAATATACACATAAAGTGTATGTTCTCGATTGTTTCCACAGGTTATTTATATAGAAGACAATACGAGCAAGCTACCTATGGTCAATTTTGGATTTCATCGATAAAAAATGCAAGCTTACTAATTAACCAGGTTTTAATTAAGATTCCGTTCAAAATAGCTTTTCATTTTATCTCCCTTTATGGGAGCCTCTCATCACCATAAAAAAAAGTTTTGAATAATCTCGAAGGACTACTGGAGGAGGGCTATTGTTTAAATATTTTCATCACTCACCCCATTAAGGATGAATGCATTTTATTTTTAAGTGGTTGGATCACCATGGCTTAAATGGTTGTATCCCACTTGGGTCGTCCCTCTCACTGACCTCGTAAGGAAAATTCTCGATAGGCAGGCCCACTATGGATAAAGAAAATGCACTACTTGGAATTAAATCAAGGTTATGATAGGTCTGGTATTCTGATCACCTAAAAGATGAGAGTATATCCCTACTATCCTTAGCCTCCAAACAAAAATAACACACAGTTCATTTTTAGACATTTTCTAACTAAGGGAACTCTGATATGTTTGGAATTTTGATAAACTTAAGAAATGCGAGAGTATAGGCCTACTATCTTTGTTCACAGACAAGAAGGTCTCCTAATTAGTCTATGTGTTTGAATTTAAATTGTCAAAAGTAAAAGAAATTCACATGAAAGATTTAATGTTTTTAGTGTCCACCTTTAACGATGATAACACATTTTTGAGATTTTAACCATTTACCTTAGTATTTAGCTCCAAGTCCTTAGCATCCAATTCTTCCACGAACATTAGAAAACCAAAGTGAAATAAATACAAATGATAGAAAAATCAACAATTCTAAATTTATAAAATCTAAAAAGGATAAGCAACTAAGTTGATTGATGCTTCATATTCCGGTTGATATACGTTAATGATACTCACATATCGATTGTTCAATTTTCCCTCTTCTCCAAGTGTTCCCATCTCATTCGACCATTTAATCTTCTTTGCATACTTGTTCAATCTCTTTTCCTTTTTTGCTTTAAAATGGTCACTTAATCCGTAGGTAGCCTTTTTTCCTTAATTTAACCATCTGCAAATCATTATAAAGAAAAAACAGTTTTCAGATTTTAATTATTTACATCAGATTTAAAGGCATCGTTAATCTACTCAAAGGCGACGAAATTTAGCTTAACAACAACGAAATTTAGTGTAATGGCAACAAAATTAGGCTTAAAGGCGATTAAACTTAGTTTAAAGGAGTCAAACTTAAAGTCAGCTATCTTTATCTAGAAAGCGATGAAATTCAGCTTGAGAAAGACAAAAGAAAGATAAGAAGCAATAGAAGAATAGGTATAAGAGACTCCTTTTGTAAGTGACAAACTTTTGTTCAAAGATGATGAACTTCTCTGCAAAGGCGATGATTGTGTTTTTCCTGAACCTGCAAGTGTCAAATCTACAATCAAAAGGCTAAAAAACACATGTAATTTGTTAGTGAGGTGTATGCCCTATGATGTGCACCATTTGTGTGTGTGAATTTTTGCAAATTATAAACCTATAATAAAACATTAGTCAATTCAAATCAAATGATAGCATTAGATTGAACGTGGAAATGAAAGACTATGAGCGTTCCATCACTCTCTAATTCTAAGGATTTGAGTATTGCTCTCAACTGCAAGGGATTATCTTCAAATGACAACCTAGAATATGATATAATAAAGATGCAAGCTAGATCTATGATGAAATGAGGCTAAATGTTATGCTAAATGATCAAGAACATGAAATTAAGATGCAATTCCTGCATTATGTTATGATTCTAAATGCTTCTAACCTAAAATTACTAAAATAACAATGCTCTTAATGATGAAAAAGACTATAATGCACTTTCTATGAAAATATGATGGATGATTAACTCTAAATGTGCATCATATTTATAGGATTTCCTAGGGTGTAGGGGGTGAGTTTAGGTAACCATAGTGAAGATGAAGGTTGAGTTATATTTGTTGATGTGTCCAATTTGAAGGGACAAGATTCTTTTTGAAGAATGGATGGCCAAGATAGCAAGGTCTATTTGTGATCCATGTGCTCCTTTTCCTCTTCTCCCATTGGTTGATTTATTTTTGTCATGCAGTGGTAGCTGAGAGAATTTATGAGGAAATAATTCAAAAGAATTAATTTAATTAGCCATGTATGATTTATTGGATTGGATTTAATTAATTGATGAACGATATAATCAAATGATTAATTCAATTACATAGTTAATTGATTTTTGATTCTAATTAATCCAAATGAATTGAATTAAATTATTATTTGCTTTGACCAGTTTTAAGTGTATACAATATCCTTGACAAGGTTGTGAAAATGATATGTATGTAGTGGTGGAGGTGTTGATCCTCTACAAAAATAATTTTAATCGGTGTTTGATTCTAAAATCAAGAAGTTGACGTTTTTGTCATGGCTCTATACTAACAAGACATCAAGGGTACTTGTGCATGTAGGATCTGAAAATTATCTCTCACACCCCAATAAAATCGCAAAAAAAATCATGCCATATCTCTACTTCTAGGAAGCTAGCCACCCAACACCAGGTCTTATAGGTTAATTAGATTGGTTATCAATAAATTTGAATAACATTTAGAACTCATGAGGGTCATTATGAGTTTTTGATGATGCATTTTGGTCTTACTAATGCACCATATACATTTCAAAATTTGATGAACTCTATTTCTAATATTCTTTTGAGGAAGTTTGTATTAGTGTTCTTTGATTGTATATAATTTACAACAAGATATGTGAGGAACAATTTGTTAGAACACAATATTAGTAGGGGTCGTACTCTATAAATTTTATATATTGCTCTAATATAAGGTTATAAAACTGTATATATTATATTAAGCATATCCGATTTAAAATAATTATAATTTAATAACTATTAAATTTTTAAGTATTTATGAATGGGGGTTATTGAAAAGGTGACTATTACCCCTTCACATATTTGTCCACCCTTCCTCCCATATTTAAGGAGCTTCTTTATCATTTGAGAGTGTGAGTTTTAATTTTTATAGTGAGTTATATCACTATCCACAAAAAGTATTATTAGCCTTGTGGAAGTAGGAGAAGTGTCCCCAAGATCAGTCTATTTGTGATAGACAATATTTTTAAGTGTTCTAATAAAATGACACTTTATGAGCTTTTTTAGCCAAAAGTACTTTCCCTATGTGTATCTTGTGTAATTTGTAAATCTATCATTGTATTATTATCATCGTGTTTATTTTATATGTTGTTTATAATGATTAGTATCCTAAGATCCCAATTTCTAACATGGAATCAGAGTAGGTTAGGCTAGATACTAATCATTTTTACAGGTTGTACTAGAAGGAATGTTGAACATGATGGGAAACCTCTTTATGCTCAATGAACGCATGTGAAAAACTATTTGTGTAATATATTTGGTGATATCTTCATGAAATTTTCATTTTTTCCCTAAAATATTCACATAGCTTAGGATTGTGATCATAAACTAGGTGATGCATGGTGCTTATTATTTTAGTATTAAATTCTGTAGTCTAATCAACTGAAAATTATTTCATAATAGAACTAGATTATCACAAACCTTTTTGAGTATCAAATTCTATATAAAATTGTACTTTTCTTACTAGATCAAGTCTTTTAGAAAATTTAATGTTATGTTACTTTAGAGGGAATTCTGAGATTTTCAATCATCAAATAGATTTTAATTTTCTTTGGTTCGATTTTATGTTTAAAAGATTGAGGATTCCATTTGTTTTCCTTTCAAGTCAAAGTCTTGGATTTTTTTTTTATCAAATTCCATGTCTTTATGAAAGTACAAAATTAACTAATTAAAGGAGAATAGAATTCACAACCCTTAGACATAGAAACTCAATCAAATACCATTATACTCACAATTTGAACATTGATAGAGGGTCATGACATTTATTTTTATAAATATACATAAAAGATGCATAAATTATAATATATAATCTGCTTCATAATTTATCTTTAAATTAAAAGGAATATCAAAACAAGTATACCAAATCTATCTCTAAAACGTATTTCAAAATTCTAATAACTTGTTCATATAAAACCCATCAGAGTTTTATAAATTAAGCTATTTTTCAAAGAAGAGTTTAGTATCAAAGTCTTTATTAGATGGAGTTTTCGTTTATTTAACTATATACATTAAAATCCTCAAAAAGGTCAAGTAATTATATGTGTCAAAGTCCTCATAAATGTCAAAATACTCATCTTTGTTGAATTCTTCAACAAAGTTGAAGTCATTGTATTAGTTGATATAAAAGCATTGCATCTACCACCACTAGACACACAAGTCACTAAAACATGAATCGATGCATATTATTAGTTCCTGTCGTTAAGGCATGAGACTAATGTTTTCGATTGCCTTTGGAGCATTAGTTTTCTCTTTGGGAACCATGTCAACTGTAAAATTGTTGCCTAAAACTATAGTGTTGCAGAATTTCTGGAATAAACTGACGCCAAAATAAAAAAAATTCCCTAATTTTTGATTGGTCATTTCCATTTTACTCGGTAGTATTTTATTTTTCTTTTTAATAAAATTGAGCAGAAAATACATCAAGTGTTGTGCAAAGATGGGAGATGTGGCAGTCTAGAACTCTAGACATTTGTTCAAATGCAAATTGGTTTGATATATGAATTGTTCCTTTTAGGAGATTACTTAGTGATTTGTTATTTTCAAATGTCACCTTGGTAATTAGATTATTCAGCAATGTAATCTGATGAATAAATATTTTCATTGCAGAGGTGGATTTCTGTGGCTGTAGATGTGAGGCAAAAGAATATCATCATTGTGATTGGGGAAGAAAACCCTGGTTTGTGTTGCACCTTATAATGATGAGGCCAAATTATTTATACGTAGTAACCTCATATTGAATTTGAAGTCCTCGTGGGTAAAGCAAGCGACACTTGGGGATAAATTTGAAAGATTTTCAACTGGTCAAGTATTGGCCATGCCAGAACGAGAAACCAAAGAAATATACAAACAAGCTTGCTAGAGAACATAGCTCTTATTTACTTCAGCATGCTTGTAATCCAAATGAACCAGCTTTGATTAGGATTGAAGGTGACCTAGTTTCAACTCTTAGATTTTTTTTTCCCTTTATTGATGGAAGCAATTTTCCTGTTGACCCCATCGTGTAGATTTCCATCTTTTTGACATGCTATTGCACAGTTTGTTAAATGTAGGAAGTATTTACTATTAAAACTTGTGAAGTTTGTCAATTCAATCACTAAAGACTCAGCTAAGTGAGACATCTTATAGAGTTGTTGAATTTATTTTGGTGGTATTAGTTGTGATTAGAGTTAAATTTTATGTTTGTTACAGAAGAGAGTCCTTATTCGCTAGCAAATTTTGAACCATATGTGTTACTATAGACAAAAAAAAAAAAAAAAAATCCATGGGTTGTAACTTTATTAAATTGAGTTATTTTCAATAAATTATTGTTTTTAGTTTTCTCTCCCATGTTCATGGTATATGGTGCACTAGGATTGAAATTTGAAATGTATAAGGTTCATCTACCTTTTTCAGTTTAGGTGGTCTATTATTTTGTTTTTCTTTCATTTAGTTGCCAGCTTGTAAACTACATTGGAGCTTCTTTTTTCTCCATTGGGTTAGTTCTACTAGTTGGAATTACCAGTTACATTAACTTATTTGGTCATTTGTAGATATTTTGGAGGAATATAGTTTATTTAATTCTTTTTGTGCTAAATCTTGATTATCACTCAAATCCCTTTTTTCCCCTCTTGAGAAGCAAGCTACACCCCTCACACATGCTATTGATCTTGTTGATTTTTGAACTTGCGTTGTTTGTTGTGTGATAGAAATCTCCTATCACTATGACTAGATGCCTGAAGGACCTTTTTCAAGTATTGATAAGTTTTGTACATGTTAAATGGAAAAAATTCAACGGTATCTGATAGAGGTGTTCTTCCAAACTTAGAGTAAGCTTGAATCTCTTCCAAGGCCTCTTTTCTAGACCTAATAGGGCTTCCACTTAATGCTAATCCTAAGGGAAATACACCAAGTCCACTACCCTCCAACTCCTGAACCTCTCTATCGATAGGATCTTTAGTACTCATTGAACCTTCTCAAGTAGTTTGCACTAAATAATGCCAACACACTTCCAGTGCTTTGCAAGATTGGATTCATCTCATTTTTGGCCATTTGACTCCGTTCTTGAAGACTAGGATTAGACATTCATCCAACCACCAATCGAGCTCCTAAAAACTACGAATAGGCCTTGTTGCTTCTTGTAGCCCTATTCATGCTCAAAAATAGGAATATCTCAGAAAATTCACAGAACCTGCAAAATTATTATTGGATTAAGATACCCATTATTGAATTACAACCGATTTCTAGGGTTTGGGTGAACCAAGTCTTCCGCACAACACCTTAAAACAATAAGGGACTGGGTCCTTAAAAATAGGGCTAATTGTCTAGTCTGAAGCAAAAATTATTAAAGCCTTATGAAATGGTTTCATTGGTTTCCACCACTACTCTATGAGTCTTATCACATCTCATATTCCATCCTTCAACCACTATATTACTCTTCCCAATCTAACCTTGCAAGATTTAATTCCCTGTTAATCTTTTGACCCTTGTCGGGCTATAGCCCAGCTCACCTAGGGAAAGAGCTCATAATTCATTCTTTATCCTACTGTAATTAAAAAAAAAGAAAGATTATGTAAAATGACTCCCCTTTCATTTCATCCAGGCCCATTTTACAAGTCATGGTAGGAACAAACTCGAGGAGCCATTTTCCTATGTATAGTCTAGAATGGACCAGTGAACACAAAAAACTACAAAATTGTAATTACAAATACAAAATGGAACTATAGAACTAAACCAATGCACACAAAATGAGGGAAAAAATTTCAGAAACTAATTACATTCTTGATTTTCTCCATTCAATCCATCTGAACTTCCTTTACAAAGAAAACACAGAAAATTTGACTTTTCACAATTCTGTCACGATTCAATTACTTCAAAATGAAATCCAAAAACTTCCAACCTTTGGAAAATGCCAAGGAAGTCCTTAAATAACTTTCCTCTATCTAGGGAAACTGTCCAAACTAACCAAAAACCAATTTTTCACACAAAGCAACTTTCAAAAGTTGCAAATGTTGCTTGAGCAACTTTTACATCTTTTTGCAATTTTTCCTTCTCCTCCTTCCACCTCCATGGATGGATTAAAAATGGTTTAATTTCATGTCCTAGGACTCAAAATTGCCTAAATTTTCCCTCCTAAGATTCTTAGTTGCCAACCCACATTTTGACTCCTTTTGTCAAACAGGGCTTTAGAAAGGTCACTAGGACCAAAACCACCAAAAACCTAAACACATCACTACCAAACTACTTCAAAACCATCCTAAACTTCTGTAAAATCTTTAATCAGTTGAAATGAAACACAACACAACAAAAATAAGGGCTTTATCCCTAGGTGCTCCTGCACCATTCTCCCCTAAACAAAAGGAAGTTAAATCCCATTTAAAGGGATCAAGTTAGGATCTATTACCAACTTATGAAACTCTGTATCCAACACCCATGTAGCCTCTGAATCTTCCTTTCCTTACCATTTGATTAGGTACTCCATGTGCACCTTGGTCCTTGTCTTCTTACCTACTCTAGAACTCAGGATTTTCTTTTCTTGTGGATTTGGTGTGACTGGTAGTTCCAAAGCTCTTATCTCCTCTGCATCTGACTATGATCTCCTTCTAAAAATGGTCCCTTATAGGGCACTAGATTTGTAACATTAAATATTGGAGAAAGTCCCATATCTGTAGGTAACTCCACTTTTTAAGCATTACTACCATATTTTTCTAGAATGGCACAAGGGCCAATCCTCCTAATCTGAAGTTTGTTTGGGACACCTTTTTGCAACCTTGCTTTGTTTATGTGAACCATCACTAGATCTTCAACCTGGTATTGAATATCTTTCTTTCTCTCATCCACCTTATTTTGTATAGGTAGTACTGTCCACTAGTGCTTGCTTTACTATATCATGGATCTCCTTCATGGACTGAGAAAAGTCTTCTACATAACCACTCCTTATTGCACTACTCCCTAGGTCTCTGAGCTCACATATTCCTCTAGGATGAATCCCATAGACGGCTTCAAAGGGAATCTTACCCGTGGATCTGTTAATGGTATCATTGTAAGAAAACTCTACTTGAGAAATTACTTGATCCCATGTATGTCCATATTCCTTTGTGAGACACCTTAAGAGGTTCCCCAAACTCCTATTAACCACCTCATTCTATCCATCCATTTATGGATGATATCCAGAACCAAAAGACAGGTTGGTCCTAAGATTTTGCCACAAGGTCTTCCAAAAATGGCTCATAAACTTGGACTCCCTATCTGATACAATGCTCAAAGGTAAACCATGGATCCTGACTGCTTCCCCGAAGAAGAAATTTTCAATATAGCCTGCATCATTGGTGGTTTTACATGACACAAAATGGGCCATCCTACTAAATCTATCCACAATAAAAAAATACTAACCAAAATGTTGCTTGAGAAACTTTTACATCTTTATGCAATTTTTCCTTCTCCTCCTTCCACCTCCATGGAAGGATTAAAAATGGTTTAATTTCATGTCCTAGGACTCAAAATTTCCTAAAATTTCCCTCCTAAGATTCTTAGTTGCCAATCCACATTTTGACTCCTTTTGTCAAATAGGGCTTTAGAAAGGTCACTAGGACCAAAACCACCAAAAACCTAAACACATCACTACCAAACTGCTTCAAACCATCCTAAACTTCTGTAAAATCTTTAATCAACTGAAATGAAACACAACACAACAAAATTAAGGGCTTTATCCCTAGGTGCTCCTGCACCATTCTCCCCTAAACAAAAATAAGTTAAATCCCATTTGAAGGGATCAAGTTAGGATCTATGACCAACTTATGAAACTCTATATCCAGCACCCATGTAGCCTCTGAATCTTCCTTTCCTTACCATTTGATTAGGTACTCCATGTACACCTTGGTCCTTGTCTTCTTAGCTACTCTAGAACTCAGGATTTTCTCTTCTTGTGGATTTGGTGTGACCAGTAGTTTCAAAGCTCTTATCTCCTCTGCATCTGACTATGATCTCCTTCTAGAACTAGTCCCTTATAGGGCACTAGATTTTCAACATTAAATATTGGAGAATGTCCCATATCTATAGGTAACTCCACTTTTTAAGCATTACTACCGTATTTTGCTAGAATGACACAAGGGCCAATCGTCCTAATCTGAAGTTTGTTTGGGACACCTTTTTGCAACCTTGCTTTGTTTATGTGAACCATCATTAGATCTTCAACCTGGTATTGAATATATTTCTTTCTCTCATCCACCTTATTTTTTATAGGTAGTACTGTCCACTAGTGCTTGCTTTACTGTATCATGGTTCTCGTTCATGGACTGAGAAAAGACCTCTACATAAACACTCCTTATTGCACTACTCCCTAGGTCTCTAAGCTCACATATTCCTCCAGGATGAATCCCATAGACCACGTCAAAGGGAATCTTACCCGTGGATCTGTTAATGGTATCATTGCAAGAAAACTCTACTTGAGAAATTACTTGATCCCATGTATGTCCATATTCTTTGGTGAGACACCTTAAGAGGTTCCCCAAACTCCTATTAAACACCTCAGTCTACCCATTCATTTATGGATGATATCCAGAACCAAAAGAGAGGTTGGTCCTAAGATTTTGCCACAAGGTCTTCCAAAAATGGCTCATAAACTTGGAGTCCCTATCTAATACAATGCTCATAGGTAAACCATGGATCCTGACTACAACCCCCGAAGAATAAATTTTCAATATAGCATGCATCATTGGTGGTTTTACATGAGCCAAAATGGGCCATCTTACTAAATCTATCCAGAATAAAGAAATACTATCCAAAATGTTGCTTGAGCAACATTTACATCTTTTTGCAATTTTTCCTTCTCCTCCTTCCACCTCCATGGATGGATTAAAAATGGTCTAATTTCATGTCCTAGGACTCATAATTACGTAAAATTTCCCTCCTAATATTCTTAGTTGCCAACCCACATTTTGACTCCTTTTGTCAAATAGGGCTTTAGAAAGGTCACTAGGACCAAAATCACCAAAAACCTAAACACATCACTACCAAACTACTTCAAAACCATCCTAAACTTCTGTAAAATATTTAATCAACTGATATGAAACACAACACAACAAAAATAAAGGCTTTATCCCTAGGTGCTCCTACACCATTCTCCCCTAAACAAAAAGAAGTTAAATCCCATTTGAAGGGATCAAGTTAGGATCTATGACCAACTTATGAAACTCTGTATCCAGCACCCATGTAGCCTCTGAATCTTCCTTTCCTTACCATTTGATTAGGTACTCCATGTACACCTTGGTCCTTGTCTTCTTAGCTACTCTAGAACTCAGGATTTTCTCTTCTTGTGGATTTGGTGTGTTTGGTAGTTTCAAAGCTCTTATCTCCTCTGTGTCTAACTATGATCTCCTTCTAGAACTGGTCCCTTATAGGGCACTAGATTTGCAACATTAAATATTGGAGAAAGTCCCATATCTATAGGTAACTCCACTTTTTAAGCATTACTACCATATTTTTCTAGAATGGCACAAGGGCCAATCCTCCTAATCTGAAGTTTGTTTGTGACACCTTTTTGCAACCTTGCTTTGTTTATGTGAACCATCACTAGATCTCCAACCTGGTATTGAATATCTTTCTTTCTCTCATCCACCTTATTTTGTATAGGTAGTACTATCCACTAGTGCTTTCTTTACTGTATCATGGATCTCCTTCATGGAATGAAAAAAGTCCTCTACATAACCACTCCTTATTGCACTACTCCCTAGGTCTCTAAGCTCACATATTCCTCTAGGATGAATCCCATAGACCACTTCAAAGGGAATCTTACCCGTGGATCTGTTAATGGTATCATTGCAAGAAAAATCTACTTGAGAAATTACTTGATCCCATGTATGTCCATATTCTTTGGTGAGACACCTTAAGAGGTTCCCCAAACTCCTATTAACCACCTCAGTCTACCCATCCATTTATGGATGATATCCAGAACCAAAAGAGAGGTTGGTCCTAAGATTTTGCCACAAGGTCTTCCAAAAATGGCTCATAAACTTGGAGTCCCTATCTGATACAATGCTCTAAGGTAAACCATGGATCCTAACTGCTTCCCTGAAGAAGAAATTTTCAATATAGCCTGCATCATTGGTTGTTTTACATGACACAAAATGGGCCATCTTACTAAATCTATCCACAATAAAAAAATACTATCCAAAATGTTGCTTGAGCAACTTTTACATCTTTTTGCAATTTTTCCTTCTCCTCCTTCCACCTCCATGGATGGATTAAAAATGGTCTAATTTCATGTCCTAGGACTCAAAATTGCCTAAAATTTCCCTCCTAAGATTCTTAGTTTCCAACCCACATTTTGACTCCTTTTATCAAATAGGGTTTTAGAAAGGTCACTAGGACCAAAACCACCAAAAACCTAAACACATCACTACCAAACTACTTCAAAACCATCCTAAACTTCTATAAAATCTTTAATCAACTAAAATGAAACACAACACAACAAAAATAAGGGCTTTATCCCTAGGTTCTCCTGTACCATTCTCCCCTAAACAAAAATAAGTTAAATCCCATTTGAGGGATCAAGTTAGGATCTATGACCAACTTATGAAACTCCGTATCTAGCACCCATGTAGCCTCTAAATCTTCCTTTCCTTACCATTTGATTAGGTACTCCATGTACACCTTGGTCCTTGTCTTCTTAGCTACTCTAGAACTCAGGATTTTCTCTTCTTGTAGATTTGGTGTGACTGGTAGTTTCAAAGCTCTTATCTCCTCTGCATCTGACTATGATCTCCTTCTAGAACTGGTCCCTTATAGGGCACTAGATTTGCAACATTAAATATTGGAGAAAGTCCCATATCTATAAGTAACTCCACTTTTTAGGCATTACTACCATATTTTTCTACAATGGCACAAGGGCCAATCCTCCTAATCTGAAGTTTGTTTGGGACACCTTTTTGCAACCTTGCTTTGTTTATGTGAACCATCACTAGATCTCCAACCTGGTATTGAATATCTTTCTTTCTCTCATCCACCTTATTTTGTATAGGTAGTACTGTCCACTAGTTCTTGCTTTACTGTATCATGGATCTCCTTCATGGACTGAGAAAAGTCTTCTACATAACCACTCCTTATTGCACTACTCCCTAGGTCTTTGAGCTCACATATTCCTCTACGATGAATCCCATAGACCACTTCAAAGGGAATCTTACCCGTGGATATGTTAATGGTATCATTGCAAGAAAAATCTACTTGAGAAATTACTTGATCCCATGTATGTCCATATTTTTTGGTGAGACACCTTAAGAGGTTCCCCAAACTCCTATTAACCACCTCAATCTACCCATCCATTTATGGATGATATCCAGAACCAAAAGAGAGGTTGGTCCTAAGATTTTTCCACAATGTCTTCCAAAAATGGCTCATAAACTTGGAGTCCCTATCTGATAAAATGCCCAAAGGTAAACCATGGATCCTGACTGCTTCCCCGAAGAAGAAATTTTCAATATAGCATGCATCATTGGTGGTTTTACATGCCAGAAAATGGGCCATCTTACTAAATCTATCCACAATAAAAAAATACTATCCAAACCCTGTTTTGTCTTAGGGGTTCCAACCATAAAGTCCATGCTAAGACACTCCCAAGGTCTATTTGGGATTGGGAGGGGTTGATATAAACCTGCATTAGATGAAGTTCCTTTTGCCTTCTGACACACAATACAAGTTTCTACATACCTCTATATATATCTATTCATCTTAGGCCAATAATAGTACCTTTTGACCAACTCTAAGGTCTTATTAACTCCAAAATGACCACTAAGTGATCCATTATGTTTCTCTTGTACTATGTTCTCCCTCATAGAACCTGTAGGCACCTAAAGTTTCCCTCCCCTAAACAAAAGACCTTCTTGAAGAGTGAAATCACAGTGCTGACCATGGAAATTATTTTGGAAGTCACTACACACCTTGTAAGCAGTTGAGAAGTACTTATCACTTGGAAAAAGTTATTTGAAGCTTTCTATGTCAATGCTCCTTAACTATATTTATTGGAAAGTCAACAAGCTTCTTCTTAATGCATCAACCACCTTGTTCTGCAGCCCCTTTTTATGATTGATTATAAAATTATAGGATTGGATGTATTCTACCCACTTCATATGCTTATGACTTAGCTTATCTTGTGAATTTAGGAAGATTAAGGCTTGATTGTCTATTTAGACTACAAATTCCTTACGAAGGAGGTAATGCCTCCACTTTCTTAAGGGTTGAACCAATGCATAAAAATCCAATTCATATAAGGAGTACTTTCTCTTTGCATCAATTAGCTTTTCACTATGGAAATCCACTAGTTTTTCTTCCTGACTTAAGACTGCACCTATAATAGTATTACTGACATCACACTCAATAGTGAATAACTTCTCAAAACTTGGTAGTACTAAGATTGGTTGGGTGGCTATTTTCTTCTTCAAAGTCTCAAAACCCATGTTAGATTTCTCATTCTAATGGAATTTTGTCTTCATAATGCCTTTTATGGTGTCCAAAATAGGTGCACATATCTCACTAAACTGTCTGATGAACTTGTTGGAAAGTGGTTCATTTAGGAGTGTTAGGGTACATGTGAAGGTTGCCTTTTATGGAAACACATCTAGTATTGATGGTTTCTTGGATTAGAACACAGTTTTGGATTTTGGAATTGCAAAATGACTAAGTACAAAAAGAAAATTTATAGAGTATGGAAGTACAATTTTGATCAGCGAATATAGTATATGATGAATGGAGACATGCAAGATTAGAGGAAGATATTTTGGGATATGTATGACCTTTTGTTAAGGTCTCTTAATTTTTGGTGTTGATTGTAGTGAGATACATATAGTTGAAGACATTCAAAGATAGAGTAATAATGATATAGGGAAGATGGAAAATCACGATGATTGAGGGAGTATAACATGAAGTCCAAATGTGCTAGGTTAGATTTGGATTGTGGATTACCTATGTTTTGATAGTACATGGTCGCCAACTTGGTAATTACTTTTTGTATAAGTATTAATTCTATTTTATGATGTAATTGGAAGCCAACTGAGTAATGAAATAAGATATATATGGAGAGCTTTTGAGAAGCAAAGAATACGATGTGATAAGAGTGAAAAGTATGTATGATGATGTGTGGTGAATGAGATGTGATGCATGGATGCACTGTGATATGAGAATTAGACAGATAGTGATGTGGGCTAAAATTGGAACTACCTAAGCATAGTAGATGCTTGTTTATTCATTCTTGAGAAAAGTATTGTAATAATAGAATAGTATTTTTTATCGTATGAGAAGTGTGCTAAGCATACCTTTAACATAGTTTTTTATTCCCCTAACAGGGAAATGTGCTAATGTAATATTCAGCTCCTAATAGGGCTAGGTCTCCTAACAGGGACATAATAGTTTTAGTGCATATTTGTGGGTACCATCCCACTGGGGTTTTCCCTTGGCCAGAGTTTCCTCGACAACAATTCATGGTGTTATGAGTTATATGTTGTGTGTTTATGTTATTTTCATTTTAGTATTTATTTGGTTAAGTTGGAAATTAATTGGTTCATGTTTAAAGTGTTGTAATAATGATTCACCCCCCTCTCAGTATTACTTAATCCTAATAATTGGTATCAGAGCTTTTGGCCCTTGGAGAGAAAGCTTAGAAACCTAAGGGAGATCAAGATGGAATCTGAAAGTTTGGAGGAAAAATTTGAAGCAAAACTTGAAAACCTTGATAAGGCTAAAGAAGAGTGACTTGAAATTCAAATTGAGAAGAGAAAAGGGTTTCATCAAGAAACTTAAAGAACAACTTGAACTTTCCAGAAGTCAGAGACAAAATCTTATGGATAAGATAAAAGAGGATTTAGATAATGATACTTCAGATAAGATAAAACATCTTGAACAAGAGAAAGATACTTTGAAGCTTAATCATGAAACTACTTCCATTCAGATGGCTAATGGGATTCAATAGGAAAAGGATGCTAGAAAAAAATTGAAGAAACCTTAAAGGATGCTAATATTCAAATGGGACAAATGAAGACCAAAATTTATCACTACAAGAACAAATATATGGAATTAGAGAAATATAATCAAATCATAAAAGGTAAACTTGTTGAGGCTAAGAAACATATTGAGAAACTTCACTTGATCAATGAATTGATCGATGAAAAAAGAGACAGACAAAAACCTAAAGGAGACACAACTGGAGTTGGCTTCAATGAAGCTGAATGTTCAAAGAATTAGGAAGAAAAATCAAAAGAAAAGACTGATGGAGAAAGACCTAGTCTTGAAGAACCTAAAGAACAGATCAGACCTTTCAGAGGTAGATGTTTTGGATGTAACAAGATTGGACACATGAAGATAGAATACATAAGTAAAATTCCTTACAAATTTTTTGATGGATATTGCAACAATTGTCATGCATATGGACATAATAAAGTAGAATGCACAAAACTTGATAAATCATGAATCAAACAAGATTACATTAGGGAAAAAACAACAACTAAGATCACATGTTACAAATGTCACAATCCAAGACACATTGCAAAGTTTTTCAGGTATAATGGAACTGATAAGAGAAGAGTGCCGCCGCCTATCGTTATAAAGAAGAACATTGTGATGAACTATAACTGATTGAATGTTTGAAGATGATAAGTTAATAATTACCAAGATGCAAAAGTGAATGCAGGACATTAAATCAGTTAATGTATTGTATTTTCATTAAGGTCAACTTGATATGTTTTTGATTGGTCATACACATATTGTCATAGACTTCAAGAGTTGAAGAGACAAAGTTTATGTCATTGGTAATATATACAATGAGTGACAGTTTATGGTGAACACCGAGTAGAGCAGTTCACAATGTAAAACAAGCAAGTGATTACCAAGCATAACTGAAGTCATTGACTGAGCACAACCGATGTCTTTGATCGAAACTAACTGGAGTTAGAAAATGAAAAAAACTACTTAACTGGTCGAGCTATATTTAGAGATAGCTGATTAATTGTTTTATTTTCATCGATGAGATAAGCTAAAGATAAGGAGATTTAAAGCTAGTTTTATTCACAGTTAACAAGGAGAGATTTGTGGAATAAAACTAAAGCAAAGCTTTATGGAATAAGAAAAGCATGGTGAGAATTGCAGATCAAGAAAGTGATCTATGATGAAAACAAGAAGATTGAATGGTGAAATAATGTCTATATAAAGAGATAAGGAATTAATTATGAAGAGAGGAATGTTGAATATAGTTCTAGTAAAGATAGAATTATTCATGCAAATCTGATCATACTGGCTGAGGAACAGAGCCAAATAAATTCTACAGACACCGAGAAACAAAGGACAGAGCATTCACCATGCAGAAAGAAGAAAGAGGGGGAGAAAAGAAATTGAAGAGAACATTGGTCAGAGAGGTATTTTGTGGACTAACAATAGATCTAAAAATATGAAAGTTAAAGTTGTATTATTGAACAGATCATTTACTATTTCAGTTTAACAATTGATTCAGAAACTCTTAACTGAGTGGGATTTAACCATCCTTAATGTATTGAGATACTCAAGAGAATCAAAAGGTTTTCTTGTTGACAACATAGTGAATGCTAGGTCAAAAGACAAACTATTTTTTTTGAATCCTCTAACAAGGTCACACTTAATAATGTGTTTGTAACTTTTAACATGGTTGGCTCTTCATCGAGCTCACTTCAGAAGAGTGAAAATTTTGGGTTACCGGTCCCAAGTGGTTTTTCCCTTAACAGGGTTTCCACGTTAAAAATCCATGTGTCAAATGTGTATTTATTTCATTGCATTGCTAGTTTACTTTACACATTACTAAAACTGGAATGATCGGTAAACACTAAGTTTAATTGCTGCTACTCGGTAAAGGCTAGAAAAAGATAAACAATATATCTTATCGAGTAGTATATATTTTTTAGAATTGAAAAGGCATACATCTTGATGGAATGAAAGATAACTAGAGGATATTTTATTTTTGATATAAGTTTTGGTTGGAATATTGGAATTATTTTTAAGGCCTCTCAGTTATTCTAACAATTGGTATTAGAGCTGTGGTGCTTGGAAGAGAGTTTAAAGAATCAAGATAAATATCACAAGATGAGTAAAGGTGATGTGCCTAAGTTGAACAAAGACAAATTTGCATCATGGAAAATCAAGATAAGACTCCATCTATTAGGTAGAAATGATGTGACACAATACTTGGATATTGAATATGTTGCACCTACTAGACCTCTAACTATTGATCAATTGAGAGAGAAAAAAGAACACAATTCTATGATGATAGAACTTGATTCTTCACTATCTGATGCTGAATTTTAAGATTTCAAATCATGCACCACTGCAAAGAAAATGTGGGACAGACTCAAGCTAGTACATGGAGGAGACACCAATGTGCTGAGAGCTAAAGCTGAAAGCCTAAGAGGAAAGTTTGATGACCTAAGAATGAAAGAAGAAGAGAACATCACTAAGTAGAGTAGAAGAATCAAAGAAGTTGTTAATGCTATCTGTGGAGTAGGAGGAGTACTTGAGGAAGAAACAGTTGTAAGTAAAATTCTGAGAACCTTACTGGCTATTTATGCTATTAGAGTATCTCAAATTCAATAAATATGAGCAGTAGAAAATATAAAAGTTACTCTCGATATTTTTATTAGTAGATTTATTTTATTTGATATGAAAAACTATGACAACAGTGTCTTACCAACTATTGAGTTTGCATTCAAATATTCTCTGAAAATATGCAAATATAGTCATAAACACACTATGAGAAATGATAGTGAAAGTGATGAACAAGAACTTGATGAAATTAAAGCACTAATCACTAGAAGATTGCAAAGACGTAAAGGAAGATACAAAGGTAAATTACCATTGGTCTATTTTAATTTCAAATAAATTGGATATTTTGCTGCGAGATGCCCTAAAAAGAGAAATGATGAAAGAAAAAATGATAGATCTTATGAAAAGAAGTTTGAAAGAAGTGATGATCGAGACTACAGAAGCAACTGACACTCTGACAAAAGAGATAACCAAGATTAAAAGGACAAAGGCAAGAAGACTTGTTACCTAGTTGAGAACAAAGCTGAAAATACTGACACCGATTCTAATAAAGATGTTGAGGTAGAATTTGTTTCTATGAAGGATGATTTAGACAAAGAAGAAAGGTATGTTGAAGCTACACTCATATAAACAGTTAGCAAAAATGATGTCTAGATTATTGATAGTGGCTTTACTCACCACATGAGTCAAGGTAAGGAAAAGTTTAAAACTTTTGAATATTATAATGGTGGATCAGTTAGGATGGGTAATGACTCACCTTGCCCAGTTGAAGGAAAAGGAACCATCATGTTGAATAATCTAATCATATGTGAAAATGCATATTGGGTAATAGGACTTAACTATAAATATTGAGTGTTACACAACAGAACAACATAGGACACCGAGTTGCATTTGAGAACAAAAAGGCAAAGATCTATAATGGAATAGGAAAGTTGATCGGTACTGGTGAACAAACAAAAGGTAACCTATTATGTCTTGATAAGATTGATACCACTTGTTTATTAGCTAGAAATGAAGGCATTTTTTTGTGGCATAAAAGGTTATGTCATGTGAATTGACAACATGGTTAGGATAAGCAAGAAAAGAAAATTAAGAGGCTTACCAAGTATGTCAAAAATTGACCATGTCATGTGCAAGAATTGTCAAAAAGGAAAAATGACAAAGTCTAGTTTCAAGAGAAAAACCTACACATCCAATGCTATTCTAGAGTTAGTCCATATTGATTTATGTGGACCAATGAGAACAAAGAGCTATTATGGTGATAGATACTTCATTCTATTTATTGATGACTATTCTAGGATGATGACTGTCATGTTCTTAAAAGAGAAATCTGAAGCATTTAAGATGTTCAAATGGTATAAAGCTAAAGTTGAAAAA
>MU223937.1:199687-220857 GCA_018584345.1 Thuja plicata | reverse complement strand
TGTCATGTTCTTAAAAGAGAAATCTGAAGCATTTAAGATGTTCAAATGGTATAAAGCTAAAGTTGAAAAATAAAGTGGAAAAGAACTAAAATGTCTAAGATCAGATAGAGGAGGAGAATTTATTTCTGATGAATTCACTAGCTTTTGTAATGAGTATGGAATTACAAGATAGGTTTCTTCACCAAGAACACCACAACAAAATGGGATTGCTGAAAGAAGGAATAGATCAATTATTGATTGTGCCAGAACACTGATGATTGAAAAAGGAATCACACAAACATCCTGGAGAGAATCTGTAAGTACTATTTTCTATACACTAAAATGAGTTTAATTGAAGAAAGACACCGATAAGACACCTTATGAGCTATGGTATGGATACACACCAAATGTGAGTTACTTTAGAATTTTTGGAAGTCAATGTTATGTATTGAAAGATGATAGAAATGGGAAACTTGAATCTAAAAGTGATGAAGGAATATTTCTAGGATATTCTACCAAAATAAAAGCTTATAAATGTCTTAACAAATATTCTAACAAAATCATTGAAAGTGCAAATGTTAAAGTGGATGAATTTGTTGAGAAAAATGATGAGGAAAGAAGAAAAGAACCAGAAGATTACAACATATTTGTCTACATTGATGAACCTAACACCTTGCCTGAGCAATAGCATAATGCTACTGAGCGACAAAACAATGCAACCGAGCAACAGGCTGCACACACTGAGAATCAGGAAAATGCTCATAATGCTGAATCGAGTGATGAAGATCAAAATGAAGGTCAAAATGATGATTAGAATGATGAATAGAGATCTGAAACTATACTTGATAAATATATCAGAAGACACCATCTACAAGACCAAATCATTGGAGACAAAAGAGCTGGAATGAGAACAAGAAGTAAGTCACTTAACACTAGATGTTTGATTTGTGATTTTGAGCCTAAATCTGTTAATACTGCATTTGTGAATCAAGAATGGGTTAGTGCAATGAATGAAGAGATCGAACAAATTGAGAAGAAAAAAACATGGACATTAGTACCTAGACCGAGTGACAAAAATGTCATTGGTACCAAATAGATTTTTAGAAACAAACTGAATGAGAATGGAGAAGTCACAAGGAAAAAAGAAAGACTGGTATGCAAAGGTTATGCACAAGAAGAAGGTATTGACTATGGAGAAACCTTTGCACCCATTGCTAGAATAGAAGGAGTAAGAATTATACTTTCTTATGCTGATTTTAAAGGATTCAAAGTATACCAAATGGATGTAATAATTGCATTTCTAAATGGAATACTAGAAGAGGAGGTATACATTGAAAAAACTGAAGGGTTTGCTGATCCTAACAAGAGGAACATGGTTTGTAGACTACACAAAGCCTTCTATGGATTGAAAAAAGCACCGAGAGAATGGTATGAAATACTTCATTCTTATCTCATTAGTATTAGATTTGTTAGAACAAGTGATAACAGTAATATGTATTTGAAAGGAGATATTGATGGTACGATTCTGATTGTTGAGATATTTGTTGATGATATCATATTTGGAGGTAATGATATGATATGCAAGTCATTTGCTGATGAAATGAGCAAAGAATTTAAGATGTCAATGTTTGGAGAGATCAAATTTTTTCTTGGTCTACAGATTCTAGAACGGGATGAAGGCATCTACATCGCACAATCCAAATACATCAAAGAAGTTATGAAGATATTCGAGATGGATAACTCCAAACCAATTGGAACACCTATGAAAACTAGATGCAAATTGACAAAGGAAGACAAGATAACCGAGGTAAATTAGACCTTATACAGATCTATGATTGGAAATCTAATGTATGCTGTACACACTAGACCAGATATAGCACATGCAGTTGGTATATTTGCAAGATTCTCTTCTAATCCCAAGGAATCACACATGATTTTTGTTAAAGGAATTCTGAGATATTTGAAGAATACTGAAGACTATGGTTTATGGTATAATAAAGAAGGCAAATTTGAGCTACAAGTTTATATCAATGCTGATTGAGATGGAAACATAAATGATAGAAAGAGAAGAAAAGGAGGAGCATTCTTTATGGGTGATAGACTTGTCACATGGATAAGTAAAAAGAAAGGATTCATATCTCAATCAACTGCAGAAGCATAATATGTGGCTGTTGCTGCTGCAAATTGATCTAACATTGCATGGATCAAGCAATTGGTGAAAGGTATGAATATGGAAATTCTTGACCCAGTGATTATCTATTGTGATAATACAAGTGCTATAAAAATCTCAAAGAACCCTGTGATGCATGCTAAGACAACGCACATAAATATTATGTATCATTACTTGAGGGAACAAGTTTAAGAAAAAGAGGTGATATTGGAATATGTACATCCAAAGAACAACTAGAAGACATATTCACAAAACCATTACCAAATGATACATTTGAGTACCTGAGAAATAGACTAGGGGTTTGACCCTTGTCTACTGGTCACTAAGTTGACTTGGAGGATGCATCATCCTACACATTATCTGTAGATTAATCATATAAGTACAAAAAGGTACTTATCTAAACTGTACACCAGAGATATTATTGGCTACTAAAGAGCTGTATTGCTGATGGAGAGAGATATTTATAATATATTTTTATTTGGCATTGCTATCAAAGGGAGGGGAATATTCTAAAATATCCATCAGGGAGAATACAATCAGTCAAAGGGAGAGAAAAGATCAGAGAATGAATTTTCTACAAAGGGAAAGAAAGATCCAATGATGATGAAGAGAAAGATTAAATGAAATAACCATCCATCCAAGGGAGATAATTGGAAAGAGAGTTAACACTGCATATGTATCTAGAAAAGGGAGAAGAGATTCTAAAAGAAAGGAAGAGACAGAAGCAGAAGACAAAATTTTTACTCCTATCCATTGAAGTGAATGAAGAAAGGGAAAGCACTCTACAAGAATCAAATCTAATCTATAAGAGCTTACCGAGAGTCAAATATTTGAATTGGTTATAGAAAAATAAGTTTGGTAGGCTATGACATATTTCATATTGTGTTGATATTATGTTTTCATCAATGGAAAAGAGAGAGATTGATGAACTATAAATGATTGAATGTTTGAAGATGATAAGTTGATGATCACCGAGATGCAAAAGTGAATGCAAGAAATTAATTCAGTTAATGTATTGTATTGTCATTGATGTCAACTTGATATGTTTTTGATTTTTCATACATATATTGTCATAGACTTAAAGAGTTGTAGAGTCAAAGTTTATGTCATCTGTAATATACACTGAGTGATAGTTTACAGTGAACACTGAGCAGAGTAGTTCACAGTGTAAACAGAGAAAGTGATTACCGAGCAGAACTAAAGTTGTTTATCAAGCATAAATAAAGTCATTGATTGAGCACAACTGAAGACTTTGACCGAAACTAACTGGAGTTAGAAAATGAAAAAAATACTTAGCTGGCAGATCTATATTTAGAGTTAATTGATTGATTTTTTTAGTTTCATCGATCAAATAAGCTAAAGATAAGAAGGATATTTAAAGCTAGTTTTATTCATAGTTAACAAGGAGAGATTTGTGGAATAAAACTAAAGGAGAGATTTAAAGAATAAAGAAAAGCATGGTGATAATTGGGATCAAGAAATTGATCTACAATGAAAACAAGAAGATTGAATGGTGAAATAATGTCTATATAAAGAGACAAGGAATTCATTATGAAGATAGGAATGCTGAATATAGTTATGGTGAAGATAGAAGTCTTCATGCATATATGATCATATTGGTTGAGGAACATAGCCAAAGAAATTCTGTAGACATCAAGCAAAAAAGGACAAAGCATTCATCGAGAAGAAATAAGAAAGAAGGGGAGCAAAGGAATTGAAGAAAACATTGACCATAGAGGTATTTTGTGGACTAACAATAGATCTGAAAATTTGCAAATTAAAGTTGTATAATTGAACAGATCATTTACTGTTTCAGTTTAACCATTGATTCAGAAAATCTCTTAACCAAGTGGGATTTAACCATCCTTAATGTATTGAGATACTCAAGAGTATCAAAATTTTTTCTTGTTGACAGCATAGTGAATCCTAGGTCAAAAGACAACTTGTTATTTTTTAATCCTGTAACAAGGTCACACTTAACAATATGTTTGTAACCTTTAACATGGTTGTCTCTTCACTGAGCTCACTTCAGAAGAGTGAAATTTTTGGGTTACTGGTCCCAAGTGGTTTTTCCCTTATTAGGGTTTCCATGTTAAAATCCATGTGTCAAATGTGTATTTCTTTCATTGCATTGCTAGTTTACTTTACACATTACTAAATTTGAATTGATCGGTTAACACCAAGTGTAATTGTTGCTACTTGGTAAAGGCTAGAAAAAGATAAACACTATATCTTACCGAGTAGTATATATTTGTTAGAATTACATAAGGCATACATATTGATGGACTGAAAGATAACTAGAGGATATTATATTTGTGATATAATTTTTGGTTGGATTATTAGAATTATTTTTAAGGCCACTGATTCACCCCCCTCTCAGTTATTCTAACACATTGGTGATACTGGTAGGAGTCTTGCAAGATATATGGATAAATTCAAGAATCATTTCAGAAAAATAGAAGATGATAACAATGGTAAGGTATGGAAGGTAAAATAAAAAAATGAGGTATTGATTTAGGGAGAGTTAGTAGATGCTACTATGCCTTTTCTTGATGCTAACATTTCTACATCAACCTAGATGGCCAAGCATGCCCTTAGGGGGAGCATTGGAAGAAAAAATCAGAAATCTATCTAGCCCTTGATTATGTGGAGTAAGCTCTTGTGAGATTAGAGAGAGTATGTGCAGATATTGTGGAGCATATATCTATGATCGCATGGTTTTAAAAATCTATATGCTATGATTGCTAGATTGATAATCGACTAGATTATCTACAGAGATGAATTTATTGGGAACTGTATCATTTCCTTACACAGTAAAGTGTAAGGTCAATCTAAAGAACTTGTTTATACATCATTCAAAGAACTAAGACTAAGGAGAACACAGTTTAGAGAAAAAGAAGCATAGAAAAAAGTACATTGAGCATTTGATCGAAGCAAAAATTCACATATCAGCAGATAAAAGGTATTTTGATCTTCTTTGAAGCTTTGGTTATGGATACTCCATTGATTTTTGATGTCACTGAAGGGCCTAGGTATAGTTTAAGAAACACCCATACAAATCAACTGAGGATGATACTGAAAGTGCATTTTTGCAAACACCCCACAATGTTCTACATGTTGAAGACATTAGGGATTACATTCATTGTAAGTATGAATCTCTTGGAGATTATGAGATCTATAAAGAGATGAAAGACATGATTGGAGAAGATGGTAAGAGGAAAGATGAGTTCACACATCTTGATAACCTTCGTATCATGCAGATAACTAAAATTTACAAATTTGATAAAGAAGAATGGATTAAGATCCTTCTGAGCAGAGTTCACGATTATTTTATTTGGCTTGGAGACCAGCCTGTGAAGATTTGCAGTGACCTAATTCATAGTATAACATGATTAGATAATACTGGAGTCATTCTTATTATAGAGAAGAACAAAAATAAAATGGTGAAAACCCTAACATAATCAAAATGGGATAAGAGAGCGATGATAGTTAATGACATATTTTAGCAGGATGTCAGATTGATTTCGATGATTCTAGGATATAAAATTCATTACAACAACCAACTTAAGTAGGTATCAATAGGTGTAGTTTTGATGACTTATAAAATGGTTAAGGAAAATGTTAAGTATAATCTATGCAAAGTACTTGCATAATAATTTTTAGAAAATGTGAGGCAAATTAAGAAAGATAGGACTAAGACATTCAGATTTGAATCTTTACTGGTACACATGTATATTTAGATTGTGCATACATTCCCTAGTATGCACCCTAGAGCTTGGAAAGAAAGTGAACCTATTGGAATACAAATCATACAAAGCTACATAAGAAAAAATAACACATTGGTTGATGGTGATCTATTTGTGATGATCAAAATCTTGTAGAGACAGATGAAGGAAAGAGAGAGGATTCTTGAAGCATTGATAGAGAAGTACAAAGACTCAATCTATTTCATGGTTGAAACTTATTGTGTTTTCTTTGAGGTAGTGCAACCTAGGAATAAGTGGTGTTATCCTCTAAGATATGAAGTCAGTTCTTAGGTATTGAATATGTAGGTTGAACACATTCTATCCTCAAAGATTGATCCATCTGAAGGAAGATGGGGAACCTATGAAGAAAAGTCAGCAAAGGTAAGGGAAGAACATAATAGAGGTGTAAGGAAGAGGAAAGTAGAAACATTTATAGATGATCTAGTAGCCAAGGATATAATGAAAAAAGAGGAGATGAAAGAGGTTAGAAGGAAGATGATAGAAAGAGCTTCTAGGTTGGAGAGCACTGCTCTTGCAACCCTTCCACCTCCTGAAGTTGAGAAGGTAATCAGTCCACCTTCTACTGTAATTGATGTATCTGAGACTACACCTACACCACCAAAGAGAACATCACAGAGAGAAACTTGTGGAAATTCCTAGAAGAAACACAAGATATACTAAACAAGACTCTCCACCTAAGAAATAGAGGACAAAAGTTGAAGTGAAGGGAGAAGAGAAGAAGGTAGAAAAGAAGGAAGTAGAAAAGAATAAGGTAGAAGAGAAGAAAGAAGAAGAAAATAAAGTAGAAGAGAAGAGCACTGAGGTGAAACAACTTTGGAAACCTGACATGAAAATACTGGAGAAGAGAATAGTTGATCAGGGAAATCTTATCTCTTTGATCAGATACTATGAGAGATATGAAACATCAAATAAAATTTTGATTGAAGACATGGCGATAAATCATTTTCTTGCTTTTAAGAACTTGTTAGAAATTGAAGGTAGTACACTTGAGGAACTCTATGAGAAATTAGAAATAAGGAAGCAGTTAGCATAAATAGAAGATAAAACTATCAGAATACAAGCAGTTGAAAATAGGTTACCTATTGTTTCAATTAAGGAAATGGAAAATATTTTAAAAGATTTAAAACCTTTACTGAAAACTAAGTCTAGATTGGTAAAGATAATGGGGAGAAAATATGATGAAGTGGTTGAAGAAAAAAAGAAGGCTTTGGAAAAAGTTCTGATGGATACTAAACTTGTGAAGTTCTCACCACCAAAGGCTACTAAGCCTAAATCTATTGAAAGAAGTGAGACATCAAGGATGGATGAAATAAATCTTGATAAGTCAATGGGTGAAGACACCAGTTAATTTGTAAGTACTGTAAAGCAACCATACTTCTTTGTTTTTGGTGTGTCTGTCTTTAGAAACCTTGCAGGATGATAGTGACCCTTTTGGGAAGGATACCAACATAGAAGGAAAAATTGTTCCTGAAATGGAAGATAAAGATGAACAGAAAGTGAGTGAAGTTGAAGTAGTGAAGGAGACTATGATTAAAGTTGAAGAGAAACATGATATTCATGCATCTATTTCCTCATATTTGTTGTTGGAAAGTAGAGATAAGAATTTGAACACTGATGTTGAGAGTATGGATGAAGATGAGTTGATGATTCTATCCTTCATCACATTTGCTAAAGTGAAGAAAATATATGAGAAGAAAGAAGAGAAGAAGTCAAGGGTAATGGAAAGAGTAGTTGATACTTTCAAAAAAATCCTACCTATACCTTTTTCTTTCCAATCAAAGGAAAGTGCAGAGAACTTGAAACAAGTGATGGATGAATTTTAGAGTCATTATGAGTCCTTGGAGAAGATTTCTAAAGAGAAAGTAGAGAAGAAGTACCTTGCAAAGAAGCTGGAGGAAATATGCAAGTCTATCTCATGGGACTTGGCCATATTGAGAAAAACTATCAGAGGAAAGAAGTTGTGTATCGCATGGAAGGAATTTATACACTTACTGTATAAATCCTATTAGACATCTAAAGAACATTAAGGATATTACAGAAAAGGAAAGACTAACTCTGGACAAGATGATGGATAGTTGTGAGACCTCTTCACACTCTATATTGGAGTTAGCCAGAGAAGTGTATAGGATATTGGACAAGCTAAGTGTCTTGGATACAGATAAAGGGAGAGTTATGGGAAGACTTGGTATGCTTAAGAGTTTAATCACTCCTAAGTTATCAATTCTGGAGACACATCTTTTTGACATGGAGAAGACAACGTAGGCCCTTACAAAAAATATGCCTACTAATGTAAAGGAAGAAAAGACATCTTCATTTGCACTAAATGAGCTGATTCATGTGAGTCAGATATTGGTGAATACTTGGTCAGAAGAAGTGAAGATCTTGGAGAGCTCATTCCAAGATGTATTAAAGATGGTATAATATTTTTGGTAAGCAATGATACAATTCTGTTATGTAGTATACATTTTTGTATACCTTTTCCATTGATGTCAAAGGGGAGAAGAGAAGAAAAATGTATAGAGTAAACATATATGTATGGAGAAGAGAAGAAAATGTATAGAATATATATATATAAAGGAGATAAGGGATATTGTGTATATCTTTTTTGTATTGACACTTAATCATTTTCACTAAGTGTTTCCGTCAATGCAAAAGGGAGATATTGTTGGCAAGTAGTTCATTTAAGAGTTTTAGGGTACACTTGAAGGTTGTCACTTATGGAAACACATCTAGTATGGATGGTCATTATTTGTGGCTTTGATGTAGTCTCTTATTTCCTATTGAAAATATTTTTTTCTATACTTTGATGCTTATGATTCCTATGGAGGAAGTGCTTATACTCGTCAAACACCTGCTTTCCTAAACTTTTTGAATGATGAGATTTCATCTTTGGACCACAAAATTGACATAAAATTTTTCCCTTTGTTTGAAGACCTACTTGATAATTATATAATTGGATTATTAAATTTGTTAATTATTATAATTAGAATTATCATGCACAACTTGAAATTACTATAACATACATATCACAAAAATGTGTTAGCCCGGGTGCATCATGTATTGTCCATACAAGCATGACATGGAATTGAAATTGTCTTTGTCCTATTGGTCTAGAGACATCATAAATAGTAACACCATTCCATAACTACATCAACTCATCGATAAGAGGCTCAATATATACATTCATATCTTTCACTTGGTACTTACCTAGTTGAATGGACAACAACATTACATAGTTATTGTGACCATTTTATTTCAAGATTTATAAGTAAAAGTTGATAAATATTAAATGATAAAATACCTAGGAAGATCATTTCCAACATAATTTTCTCCCTCTTTATTGAATTCCATGGAGGAATATTATTGTTCTAATAAAAAAAGGCCACATCGAGTAAACATATCTCATCTCTCCAAATGGATTGACACTGTTTGCTGCCAATGAAAGCCTGAGATTACGAGGTTATTATTTGAATTGTGGAAACTTTTCCTCCATGTGTATAAATTCCAAACCATCCATAGGCATTTGAATAATGTCATCTTGACTTCTATTATGTTCTTGGTAATCCATAAATTGTGCCAAGCTAGTACACCAGAATAATCATTTCAAACATGGAATAATAGAGATGTAACGCAGAACCTTGTGAAGAAATTTTTATTTTATTTTATCTATTTGATATCTACTCATGTGACATTCAGGGAATTCTTTTGCAAGTTCATGTTCTTTATAATATATAATATGATCATTGGGACAAGCATCTATTGCTTGATACTCTATTCCAATATCTTTCATAAAAAAATCTAATTCTCAGTATGAGTGAGGTCGGATATTTGGTTATGGTACATTAATGGTACATGATTCACCCTTTGTTTACTATAATGACATATATGTGTTGGAATTAATGGGAAGTGTGTACTGAGAGGGGAAGGGTGAATGAGTACCTCTAAAACTTTTGTATCCTTTAATCAATTAACCTTTGTGTAATCAATTATATATCCATTCATCTGATCTATACTATCTTGATGTGAGTTATATAAATCCATTAACTTAACATACATGTGAACATTCATGAAAGTAATTGACACATAACACAAGATATGATATCGCAAAAAACTCCTGTTAGAAAGTAAAAACTGTGGTGGGGATGACACCCACAAAATCTTCACTATCTACAGATTGGAAGGGGCTGGTTAAGGCTTACAATTTGATCACTTCTGATGATCTACTTGGTTAAGAGTATTTTTGGAGACCTATTAAAGTCTACATAGTTAAGAGATTTAGCAACACTATTGAGTGTGCACTCAGTTAAGAGATTTGTAGTTGGACTGTTAAATCCACCTTCCTTGAAAGTATTTTTACACTTTGCTCCACTTGTTAGAATGATAGAAAATTACAATATGACCTGGTAAATGCAATCTCCTATTGCTAATATAGATCCATTTAAGTTTACATGAATAAGATTATCACATAATGTGATTGAGTAATACCTTTGATTCTCTGTAGCCTCTATTCTTGGTTCTTGCTAACTAAATTCACCTTTTGCTATTTTGGTTCTTGAAACTTTCAATCTAATCCATATATATGCTTGTAGGATTCATTAATCCTCTCTTTCATATTCACACCCTTGTATAATTAATGATTGCATCATCTATTTATAAGATGGATTGACATCATCAAGTTTCATGAAAAACAATGTTAACTCTAAGATCAAGTTTACAACTTGTACCTTGATCTCCTAGTCTATGTGTTTTAAATCAGTTAGAATGCTTAAAGCACTTAAATTCATATTTATTTTTCCTAAAGAAAGGGATTTAAAATTAAATCAAGATTCTATAAATAGAATAAGACTTCTTTATCTGACATGGAAGTCAAATCCACTTTTTGCGGGCTGCAACTGACTCTCAGTTTCTGTCAGTCTGTTATGCTCTAAAATCAATTGACTATCTTTCAGTTTTGTTCTCTCAATTTTCTCTTTAACTATCTCTCAGTTTGAACTATATCCTGTATGTCAGGTTCCTCTGTCACGTTCCTCTTTATCCTTTTGACTTTGCATTTTTGGTATACACACAAAGTTGTGTCATTGGTTCTCTTTGTACTTAGTCATTTTAGGTGATCTCTTTGTATCTGATTTTCAGTTTTCTCTTTGTTCTATCTTTCGGTGTATGATTACCAAAAGTGTTGTTTTCATACTAATGGAAAATTAAATTCATCAATCTCCCCCTTTGACATTAGTATCAAAAACGGATATGTGAAAAATACTAACAAAATGTTAAGTATGTACAACATATATAACACTTAGTCATTTAATGACTCCCCCTATGTATATGTTGGTATAAATGTACATATGATATATTTCCTTTTGTGAATACATATACATATCATTTTCCCCCTTTTTTGATATTAAGGGAAAAGGTCTATACCTTATAGTTTATAAAAAATGTGAGAGTGTGAAGACTTCATGTCTTCCATCATTCTCCCATTATTCCTTTAAGTTCTCCAGATCCATGTGCTCAAATGTGATCTTGGAATGCATATCATAGATGCTGTCTTCTACAGACATCTTGGGAGTTTCTATCAGTTGCTGTGCTGAACTGACATGCTATTGGAGCAGTGTTAAATTCGGTAGAAGTTGAGCTTGGAGCTTAGTGAAATCTTCCCTGAAGTGTGTCTCTGCTTCCCACAGTTCCTGCCTTAACTTTTTTATTTCAATGATATTCTCATAATGAAACTTAATTGCATTGTCTCCATCGGTGGTTAGGCTTTGAGCACTGTTAGCTAGATCTGTATCTAACTTTGCAATGTTGTCACTAATCTATTTAGTGAACTTTTTGAATGTGCTTAGTTTTTGTATCAAGGAAATAGCTTCAGTTATAATTGGATCTAATTTAGTAATGAATTCTCATAGCTTTACCTTGTTGCTGCCACTTCTTGGCTAATGTTCTCAATGAGTTTCTATTGGTACTTTTGCTCAGCTCTCTCTTCAATTACCTTCTTTGCATCAATAGTTTGTGTTGTTATTGCTTTGGTTAGAGTGACTAACTGATCAAAAATTGGCCTTTTTTGATCAATAGCCACATTAGGTAAAATTTGGTGCAAGATGTCCCTAGTTGTTTCTAGTACCATTGAGTCTCGGTGCTATTTCCCTAGCTTCTCCTGTAGTGCCTTTCTTTGGCATATTTCTCCGTATTCTTTCAATGCTTCATAATCAAGTGTAGTTGGGTCACATTTTGGTATCTCAATAATTTCATCCAAAGTGACCTCCAACTTATTCTTTTTTGATTTATTCTTCTTCTTTTGTGCTGCACTAGAATGTAAAACTATTTCCAATTTATCGGCTTTGTCAGTTGTGCTTGATGAAGTTACCTATTGTGCTTCTTTTTGCTGTTGTGTATCAGTTTCAGCTTGTCGGGTGTCTATAGATGTCTCCATATTAACCTTCACATTTTTGGTAGCACCTTTGTCAGTTTCCTCAGGAGTTCCATCTTTAGGTTTATCTCCTTCATCGGTGTCCTTAGCTTCATCATTCTTTGTTTCTGCATCCTTCTCTATTATTTTTTCATCTGCCTATTTTGAATCTCCTTATGTAACCTTATCAATATAAGTTACTGTGTGAGTGTCTTCAATGTCCTTCTGATCATTGGTGTGGTTTTTCTTTTCATCTTCTCCTACATCCTTGGGAGTGTCTTTTTTAGTGACTTGTCTATTTCTTGTAGAATATTGATAGCTTGTATCAATATTGGCATGTTGCTTGGTATGTTCACCTGTGCAGTATCAACTATTGTGTCCTGCTCATTGGTTGAGTCCTTTGTGACATTGACATCTTCATATTTATTTACTTCCTCTATAGGATCATCGATAATGTCAATGATATTGTTATCCATAATGTTTTCATTTGTGGTGTTAGGCCATGACTCATATGCAACATCCATATTTTTGTTGTCGGTCGTGTCTTCTTTTTCCTTGTCTAACTCAAGAGATGTATCATCTTATGTATCTTTTATTAAGATATGTTGTTGAGTTGCCTTATCAACATCTTGCTGTTGTAGGTCTTTTTCGGGGCTTTCTTCCTCAGTAGGTTTGTTTAGAATTTTACACCATTTCTAATGACTTTCGTGTTCAAGCTCTATAAGCTTTCTTTCAAGAAATTTATAGGTTCTCAACTCTGGTGAGAACTCCTTTTTGTGTTTCTCCATCATCTCATCTATTTATTCCTTCTTGGATTCAGAAGGCATGAGAGTAACAAGTACTCTTTCTCTTATTTCCTTCTCACTTTTCAAAGCAAATGTCCATCTTGACTATAGTTTGTCCAAGAGTTCCCTTGGTACATTATTGCTTTCAAACTGAATCGGTACATATTTGAACTTGTACATTTTTGCTATGATGGCATCTTAAAATTTGTTCTAATCTTCTAGATCTACTTTTAACCATCTTTTGATCTTAGAGTCTATAATAGATCCTGCATTTGCAATAGATTTACAAATGTCATCAATGATTTCTGGAGCTTTGACTTTGACATTTTCTGCCTCTACAACTTCATCTTGCTCGGTGTCTTCAATATCTTCTCAGGTTCTGATGAGCTTCCTTCCTCTTTTCTTTTTCCCTCTCTTCGGTGTGGCCTCTTTTCTCTTGTATGTTCTTACTTTTTGTTTCCTCAAAAGTGAAGGAGTTGAATCCTTAGATGTTTGGATTCTATTTCTAGAAGCAGCTTTGGTCCTTGGCTTCTTAGTTGATGGAGGAGGTGGTGAATATGAATTTGTGGCCTCAGATTCATTCTTTTCTTCATCTTCACTGATAAGTAGTTGTCCTTTGATTTCTTCCTTCTTTTCAATTTCTTCCTCTTGCTTGGTTTCTTCCTTTGTTGCTGACAGTATATTCTTGAGATTCTTTACCATTTTGTCCTTTTTCCTGACAATTTTCTTAACAACCAAGCCAGATTTTATTCTTGTTTTGGATGCCTCATATGTTCCAAACTTGGGTTGTTTCTTATCTAGATGTTCATTTAATAAGGCATCAATTTATTTAGATGCAAGATCACTATTTATCTTATATTGTAATGGTTGAAGCCATGCCATCCTCAATATACAGGCTTGATACAAGTATGATCTGTATCAACCATCAAACATATTTCATCTTTATACTTCTCAATGAGTTGTTCGGGGATCCTTACCCTCTTTTACATTCAGTATTTGAATATAGTAAAGTATTCATCCATGACTGTCTCAAAATTATCTCCCAATGAGGCTATATGTTCACTGATATGCATGGTGACCGGTTTTGTGCTATCCCATTTCACATCTCCTACCGATGGGAATGTTTCTTGAAAGTAGAAGAAAATACACATTATGAGTGAGCCAAACTTACATGTGTTTGAATTCAGACTCCTTATAGTCTTTAGATTCTCTTCTAAATGATACAGTAGAAGTTCAGATAAGTCCAACTATGTTTCCTTCTTCACAATATTGTATGTTGTGTCTACTACACCAAATGCTATGCTGTTCATTCTTCTAGCTTGGAAGAATTTCTATCCTAGAAGGCATGCACTGAATTTCATCTCATCATCGGTAATGGTGGAAACCTTCAATCCTCTGCCATCCCATTTGGATCCTATAATATACTCAGTCTCAGCCTTGGGTGGATGATTCAGTGCTTTTACCTTCTTGGTTATAGGGTAACCGATGACTGCATGGATAACATCTCAGGTTATCATCTTCCATTCATCCAACCAAAGTTTATGATTGTGCATTCAACTTAGTACTAACCGAATCCACTTGGTTTTGAAAACCTTCAGGAACATTAGGGAATTGGTGATCCCTTTCATTTCTATATGTTTATGTTCATCTTTCAATGTTCCATCTTCATTGCATAGCCTCTTATAAGCTTGTTCAACCTCTGAATCACCTATTTATGCAATCTTGCAGTATATAAATGCATGAATGTCCTCGACAAGCAAAACCCTATCTGGTATTTGCGAGAATGCTCTAGCATCATCGGGTTGTGAGGAAACCTCATGGTTAATCTTGTAGTTTGGTTCCTCACATGCCAAATTCTTAATGAGCTTGAACTCATCCTTATTGGTGTTCTTCAATTTCACAGTTATTGATGTTGTGGCCATTTTTCAGATTTAGGGCTTTTTGTGAAATGTGTGAAATGGAGTTGTCCATGGTCAAAGAACTTATTGTATACACCTGTAATGATTTATGATCTGCATGGAGTGCTGGTGGTTGAGTTGTGGTCACTCTATGATCCTATCACTTTATACTCAAAAATTGCTCTTCGTCGCTCTGCTTTGGTCGTGGTGAACAATGAGACCGACCAGTCACCTTTTTATAGCTGTTTGACCTAAAAGGTGTGTCATTAATGATTACTAACTCCTTGGTGTTTAAAGATTGAGTTCATCGGTTAAGACTTCAACTTCCCTTTGATGACAAAATGATGTTTTTGGGTGGTCATTATACCTTTTTCTTTTACCCACGGGTTTCAGTATTGCAAACTACTTGTTCATTTTGCTCGGTTACCGACGAGGCTCAATTTACACTAGAAAATTTTATTTTAACCGACACTTCTCAGTAAGTGTAGGCAGTCTTAGCTTTGAATTTGTATCGATGGATTTCAATATGTATGCTTGATAACAGAGTTATCATAGATTTTAACAATTAGTACCATGATGCATCTTTACTTATGCTAATTTGGTATTTTATCAACATATTATAGAACAGATGTAAAATAATAACTTGGGGTAATGCAATTCCATTGTTACTTTTTTTGCTTAGGTGGGGGTGGTGATGTCACCAGATCCATTGGATGGGGTTTCACCATTTGCATTGCTCGGTCCATCTTCATCATTTTTTGAAGCTTTTCTCCACATTTTGTCTCTTGCTCTTCGGATGTCTTCAATGGTGTTTCCATTGGGATATGTGCTGGGCTCTTTCATTTGGTCTCTACAGTCTTTCTTGAGATGACCAACTTTATGACAGTGTAAGCATTCCATTTTGGGGTTAGTCCAACCTCTAGACTTTCTAGTCCATTATCTCATATAGTTTGCAACAATGTGACCAAATCCTCCACATGCTGTATAATTTGTCAAAGTGTTGTAATCCCATACATACTGGTTACCGTCTCTCTTCAGTTTATAGGGAGTTTCTTGACCCTTTGGCTTCCATGCTTACCTTTTATTTTTCCAGCATTCAAGAGTTGTGTGCCCATTCATTTTGCAAGTAGGACAGTATTTGTCCATGTAGGTTTCCTTCTTTGGTTGTTTCATCTCAAACTTACATTCATATGCTTTATGTCCTTTCTTGTTACATTTATAACAAAATCCTATGAATGAAGATGTAGATTTAGGAATACCTTTCATTTTGCCTCTGCATACATTTGATGTATGGCCTTGCTTTCCACAGTGATTGCATGTAAGATTTCTTGGTCTTGAATTTTTATAGACATTATTTGGATCAGTTTGATTTGATGATTCTCCATTATCGGTAAAACCTAGACTGGTATTGTTGTTGACTCTTCTGTTGGAGATTTGCTTCTGTGCAAATTGTTGATTGTATGTTTGTCATTGATGACTACATATAATATACAATGGTGTTCTATATGCAATTATTAGCAAAGATTTTTAAGAGCCTTGCATGTTTATTTCCATGGTGTACACATGTTCTGGTTGCTATGTGCATTCATGCAGATTCAGATATACAGTTTCACTGGAGATATGTTAATATGTTTTGATAGTTACAGTGTCTGAAGATTATTTGTGAAGATCCAATGCAATTACACTATTTCTTGAGTTGCGCCTATCTTTGGGATATGCATGTTTGTATTCATGTTTAGTTATGAGTTGACGATAATTATCTAAAGGTGCTAAACGTGTTCTAATAGAAGTGGGATGATTGAGTCAATTTGGTAGAGCCGACTATGTGAAGTGTTACATCTATTCAGTTTGAGTTGCATGGTTCTAATCAGGTTGCGTGCTTGATTTGGCCGACTCAAGTAGTATTGAAGGGACTCCTAAAGCTGACTAAGATCACATCTTTTGGGGAAGATACTTATAGTAGTTCATTTGATGAACGCTAAGTGTGAATGATAAGAGGAGAGATAGAAAAAGTATAGAACAAAATGTCCATTGTTTTGGGATAGTAAAGACATTTCATTCATCAAGAAAAGATCTATGTGAAGAAGAAGTGAAAGAATACAATACACTGGAACTGATCAAGACAAGAGGTCTACTCAAATAGTTCATTTATCAGATATAGTGTATATTTGTTTTACTGGAGGTTGCAACCTTCATCATTTTAGCAGTGAGCTTTTTGGATAGTGAGTCCTCACCCCTAACAGGGTTATTTGTAAAAGACTCCTAAAAGGGTCAGACCCTTAACCAGGTCACTGTACTTATTGCATTGTAAAGAAAAACTCCTAATAGGGTTGCAAGATCTTCTAACAGGGATAATTATACTCAAGTACAATTCTTTGTGGGTGCTAATTCCCACCGGGGTTTTTACCTATTTGGTTTCCCCGTAACCAAAATTGTTGTTTTCTATCTTGTGTTATCTGAATGTGTTAATGCTTAATGTTATTCTATAATTAATTGGAGAAAAGAATTAAACTAGTTGATAACTGATTCACCCCCCCTCCCAGTTATCCCTTGGGACTATTCCAACAATTGGTATCAGAGACAAGTGCCTTGGAGAGAAAGCCTAACACCTTAAGGTAGATCAAATGGCGTACTTCAGGAAAGAGAGTCCTAAGTTTGATGGAGAAAACTATCTTGGCTGGAAGAACAAAATGATAACACATCTTCAGTGTGTTGGTTTTGAGATCTATGAGATTGCCACTCATGCAATTGATGTTCCCACCTTGAAAGACCTTGCGGAAGAAGACTCTACTATTAAACAAAAATAATTATTCACACAAAATGCAATTGCCAAGGAGGCCCTAATCAGTGCACTATCTGATAGTGAATTTACTGAGATCAAGAAGGTAGAAAAAACATATTCAATCTAGAAACACTTAGAAGATATGTTTGAAGGAGAAATCCAAGACAATAATGCACGCAGAAAGAAATGGAAGAAAATATACAATAATTTAGAGAAGCTACCTGAAGAGAACATCAAAGCTTAAAATCAAAGGATTAATGAAGCAGTATCATGTATTAGGAACAATGGTGGAGAAATTTTAGAGTATGATATAATGGAAAAACTAATGACCACATTGATAGTATATTATGAAAGCAAGATTAACATCTTGGATGAAACCATGCAATTCTCAAAGGACTTCAAAAGAGAAACCCTGATCAACAAAATATCTACATTTGAGATATCAATATTGAAGACAAAACCTAAAATGTAAACAACCTTCAAAGCCTCAGTCCATGGTAATAAATCCTTAAGCAGCTCTAATAATAATGAGAAGGAAGAAGTTGATACTGAACTAGAAGAAATCATTTCTATGATTTCTAAGAAGGAAAGAAAAGGTAAAGGGAAATATGAAGGAAAAATACTATTCAAATTTTTTTCATGCAACAAAGTTGGCCACTTCACATCCAAGTGTCCTACAAGAGTCAAGAAGTTCAGATCAGATTACAATCCCAAATACACTAAGGAATGCTATCATGATGAAGATGGTGTAACTGATGATGATTAAGGAGAAGATGAAATAGGATTTGTTGCCATTAAAGACATTGAGAAAATCATTGAGAAGATGGACATTGAAGATGAAAAAGAAGCACAAGAGTTAGCATTAGTTTCCAAAGCAGACATCAGAATAGACTGGATCATAGACAGTGGGTGTTCACATCACATGACAGGTGACAAATATAGATTTGTACATCTAGATAAGTAAAAAGGTGGCATGGTTAGATTTGGAGATAACACTCCCAAACCTGTCATAGGCAGAGGATCTATCACCTTCGATGGAAAGAACAAGAAAAATGATGTTCTTTATGTTGATGGTTTGCATCATAACCTATCAAGTGTTGGACAACTATTAGATAAAGGATATTAGTTGGAATTCAAGAAAAATTGATGTATTATCAACAACAAAGAAGGAGACATGATTGCATCGGGCTCAAAGACCAAAGGTAATGTCTTTAAGCTCAACTCTGAATTGATTTTTTTTTTTGCAAAAGCGGATGACAGTTGGCTATGGCACAAGAGACTTTGTCATATCAATTTTGACAACATAGTAAATATAAGTAATGTAAAGGCAGTAAGAGACCTTCCAAGTATTGCAAGACTAGTTGATACTATGTGCAGGGAATGTGTGATGGGGAAGCATGTGAGGACCTCATTCAGGAGTAAATAGAACTCTGCAAAGAATAAATTAGATCTGATACATACAGACCTATGTGGATCTACTCAAACAAGATCATACTATGGAGAAATGTATTTTATTTTGTTTATTGATGATTTCTCAAGAATGACGTGGGTTGCATTCTTAAAAGACAAATAGGAAGCTTTTGAGATGTTCAAAGCATTCAAAGATAAGGTTGAAAATGAATCTGGATTAAAGATAAAATGTCTGAGATCAGATAGAGGAGGAGAATTAACCTCTAACCAGTTTTATGACTACTATGAAGAACATGGAATCAAAAGATATTTAAGTGCACCTAGAACCCCTCAGCAGGAATGAGATTGCAGAAAGAAGGAACGGGATAATACTTGACACAATGCACACTATCATGATTGAAGGAAAGGTTTCCCATACCTATTGGAGAGATGTGGTCAATATAGCAGTCTATACTATCAATAGAATCTAGTTAAGGCCAGTCGCAGACAAGATACCTTATGAACTTTAGTTTGGTAATGTACCTACTATAAAATACTTTAGAATATTTGGAAGCAAGTGCTACATCAAGAGAGATGACAGTATTGGAAAGTTTGATGCTAGAAGTGATGAAGGTAGTTTTGTTGGTTACTCTACTAAAAGAAGATCCTATAGATGTATTAATCTAATATTGAAGAAGATCATTGAAGGTACTCATGTAAAGATTGATGTGAAGTTTATGATTCAAGAAAGATACTATGAATGTGCTCTAATGATTGAAGATGAACCCAGACCTATTGAATAAATGTTTGACTGTATTGGTGTTTCATGCAACAATCCTGAACCAAGTCAAGAAGAATCACAAATTATAGATAAGAGTGCCACTCCTAAAAACTCAAAATACACATCCAAATACCACTCTAAGGAAGACATCATTGGAGATCAGAGTGCTAAATTATTGACAAGATCTAGAGAAAAAGGTTCAACCATTGATGAATAGGTATGCTTACTTTCTCAGATTGAACCCTTAAGTGCTGAAGATGCATGCAATGATTCAGATTGGCAAAGTTCTATGCAAGAAGAATTAAATTAGATAAATCAAGAATGATACATGGAACTGGTCCCTAGACCTCGTGACAAGAATGTGATTGGAACAAAGTGGATATTCAGGAATAAGATGAATGAAGAAGGTACTGTGGTAAGAAACAAAGAAAGAATGGTATGTAAAGGATATGCACAGAGAGAAGGAATAGACTACACTGATACATTTTCCCCTGTGAGAAGACTGGAAGCTATCAAATTGTTTCTGGCCTATGCAATATTCAAGAACTTTAAAGTATATCAAATGGATGTCAAGTCAGCTGTTTTGAATGGTGACTTGAAGGAAGAAGTTTACATAGAACTGTGAGTGTCAAATCCTGTTACTTGTGACACAACGCTTCAATAAGTCATTAGATTAGTGAAAAATAGCATAAAAGAGAAAAGGTTAGATACAAATCACTAAAATCAACTTATTGCTCCCTATCTAGGAAGAGTTTGAAAAATGCCATAATCATGCCCTCATATTATGCACCATTCAGTGATAATACACTCCTAAGAATGAGAGATTTAATTGAAAAATAAGCTAAATGATTAGAAAGCATGTAATTAAGCTATGAAAACTAACATTATAACAATGCATGGAATTGAAACTAAAATGCTATAGATATCTAAATAGCATAGCAATACAATTTAACTCTAAAAATGAGGGCCATTTGCTCTAAAAAATGCCTTCTATTTATAGAAAGAGGGGTTGAAAATGGGTGGTTCAGATGCAAAGATGAAGAGAGGTCTGGATTCCACGAGAAGAGAGCACATGGATTGTGCTTCTTTAAGTGCATCAAATTGTGACACTTGTCACAATATTATTGGGTTGAAAGTAGGGAGGAATGTGACCATTTAGGGAAGAAAGCCAAGAAGACTCTAGAAGATAAGGCTCATAAAGAGGGTGTAAGAGGCA
>MU223937.1:175778-189697 GCA_018584345.1 Thuja plicata | reverse complement strand
GATTAATTCCTTTATAATTAAATACTTTAGCCATTGTTTGAATTTGATAATATTTGATTGGTTGAAATTGATTTGAATTGTATGGCTGAAGTAGTTAATATAAATTAGTGATAAAAATCACCTAGGAAATTAAATCTGATTTGAAGAATTATGCCAAGCAGTAACAGGGTTGTTTGGACATAATCGAGGGTATGATCACACTTAGGGAAAATAGGGTTTGTTGGTTGTATTTCCTGTTTTGGCTATTTTCCTGGTTCCTTGTCCTGCTCTCTGTATTCTGATGTGCTCAATTTTGCTATCTCTCATTCCTTATGCCCTTACCCATGTCAAGTTTCAGGTTTTCAAGTCTAAACCTTGCTCAATTTGTAAAAACCTTGAAAACCCTTCTCTTTCCAAGTATTAAACGTTAAAATTAAACCCTAGGTCATGGCGCTTCTGTTTCAAAGTTACTTTTTCCATTCACTTAAGACATGTGTTTTAAATTGAATCGCCTTGTCGCAATACCTCGAGCAAATATTCTAATTGTCTTCCTGACTTCGCGTTTTCCTTGTGTCGTGTGGTCTCGTTTAAATTCAGCATATTCCTTTGGCTTTATGAGACTCAGCGATTCTTTTATGTCGGGTAGTCGCGGGATAATTATGTCATAAAACATTGTAAGGAAGGGACCCACTGCTTAGTCGGGTGATCGCAGGAGATTCTTAACAGTTATGAAAATGTCTTCAGACTTTGCGATTACCTTTTGTTGCTTTATCGCCAAATCAAGCCAAAGTTGAAAGTTAAGCGAGGCTTTCAGTCGCGTGGTCTCAAAAAGAAATAGAGATTAAGAAATACAGACTGAGACTACGTGACTAACTGTCTGTGGTTTGCAGTAATGCTTAGTCGGGTTGTCGCCAGAACAAGATAATGTTTCAGTTTTCCATTATGCAGCAAGAGGACAAATGACTGTGTGAGATGTGTCATAAGGTGAGTGGATGTTAAAGGATTAATTGCATGGTTTCCAGAAGCAGAAAATGGACTCAGCAACAACAAGACTAAGTACTTTCCTTTCAGTCGCAGTGTCTGGGAAAGATTTAAGGGTATGCACGAGCATATAGTAATTAAGCGATGGCCATTGGATGAAGGAATAAGAAGATCTGACGATGGTCGCGAAGTCTGAGAATAAAAGTGCCCTAAGGAAAAAGTCCTCCCGACTTGGCGATTAAGGTATGTTGCGTAGTCGTCAGAAGCGGAAAAAGGGTGCATATAACCTATTAGGGTGAAGTTAAAAATTCAGGACTTGATTTTGCGATTGGGCGACTAGTTGTGGTCACATAGTCTTGAAATAAAAATTAAACACTTAGCGATAAGGAAATAACTGTGAGGGTTAAGAAAGATAGTTAGTTGCAAGGTCTCAGAAAGAATGATGAGTTAATGTTAACTGTGTGCGACTATGATTTCAGTTGGGTCGCATCATCGCTAGATCGTGACTCAGGTTAACCAAAGGTAAGAAAGTGCATTGTCGCCATGTCTGGAGATAAACCACGGGTTAATGACAGAGGCCCACGACAAAGAGACTTAATGCAGTCGCGCAGTCACCTGATTCACAAAATCTAAAAGCGGCGGCAGTTTTTTCGATGTGACAGTATGAATCGCTCGGCAACCAATCATAGGCTTGTATTTTGATCACTGTGCAAAAAGAGTAGCTGAGATGTAAGGCAGATAATGAATCACAGTGTGACATGTCAGCTCTTTTAAATGTTATATGATTGTTCCGAGGATTCACTTTTCAAAATTTGATTTCCTGTCAAGCTCAGAAACTACAGCTAGGTTTTTATTCAAGTTCACAGCATGGAAAATTAATGATAGAACTGATGTTTCTGAATTATGGGCTGTGTACTCTAAATGATGACTATAAGGAGTTGATGGTGCATTCATTCTCATTCACCATGCTTTCATTTTTCAGAGCCAAAGTTGCTAAGTTTTCAGAAAATAAATATTCTGCTCAGCTTGCTGTGTTTCCAAAGTTTGGCAAAGAGTTCTAAATTTTAGGAAATTGTGCTCAGAACAGTCAGTTGATTTCAAAAATAGATTTGTTTCAATATCAGTTAGGAAAAAGAGATTCAGGTTGTTGCAAATATGAGCGGAGCTATGAGTGTTGCTTCGACAAGTGGAGGGAGTGAAGAGGAGCAAAAAGGAAAGGCAAGTTTCTCTGATGAGTTTCTACATCTCTTGCCTGGTTCAACGCAAAATAAGAAGGCCAATGCAAGTATCCTCCTGGATGAATACAAAGATATTCGAGATGCTGTGACTCTAGGGACAACATGTTTCTCCCTTTTCAATTATTTCTATAAAAATTCTGATAAGCCTATCCCAGTATCAAACCCTTGGACATGTGGTTTGGCTAGATTGCTTGTTCCTGATGTCTTCCTTGATGTAGACCTATTTTTAGACCTAGCCAATCACTATGATGTCCTGACAAAGACCATCAAAAGAGATGATGGCACTGCCCTACTAATATTAAATAGGAACTCATTCATGCAAGCCTTTGGCTTATTTAGCGCCATGTCTACTAAAATTGACATGACAAAGCAGGAGAAGAGGTATAGCTCAAAGCCTGGTATTGCTAAAGGCTTATTGCAGAAACACATGTTAAGAGAAGTGAGAAAATACTTAGATCCTATGAAAGAGCCTAATCCATATTATTATAAGGATCTACACTTCTACATTAAGTATAACGCTTATGCCCTATGTAGAGTGCTAGGGATAGATGGAAATACAGAGAAAATCAATACTGGCATCTTAATGATGGTACTAGACTTGCAAGAGGTGTATTCAAGCACCAACTATGATTACATACAACACATAATTGATGAAATGCATGAGGGTTTCATTGCAACCCAGAAAAGACTAAAAAATCCAAAGGAGAAGGAGCCTAAACTTTTGCATTATTCAGTCCTAATGCACCTCCTTTTATACTTCAATTTTGTAATCATGGATGTTCATAATCTGACTCCTCAGAGATTCTATCAAACAACACCAAATCCTATCTAGTTTTGGGTCAGGGTTTGGAATTACACTTCTAGGGAGTGTGACTACTGTGCTTTTTAGAATTGGATTGTGTATCCAATTGTACAGAGTCTGGGAACAAGTAGAACTAGAGTCCCTTTGAAGGTTATACAACTGCTCAGACCTTGTAATTATAAAGAAAATTGGCCTGGAAATCACAATTGGGGTGATTTCTTCTTGGAGGAGAAATATACCATTATCAGGGTATATGGGTGTATTCACCCACCTCATTTATTACCATATCATGTGCCTGCAAGAGTAGCTGCAATGGAATTCATATGGCAGTTGATGCTAACAGATAATGAGCACTTTGCACCGCATAAAAAGGGGAATATAACCCCTAGGCAGTTCAAGATTTCCAACTTTACAATTGGCAAGAATTCCATTGATGAAGTGGGTCAATGGTTGGAAAAGTATAGAATGGGGGTAGCCCCTTATAGATACATTGATCCAGAAGGCTTCATGGCAGGGGTTAGGAAATTGTATACACCTACCATCCCCAATACAAATGTTCACTGTGAGTGCATAGAAGAAGATGCAACAAGGAACATCTTGGATGAAGATGACATCCACACAAGAAGACTGAGAATCCAGGAGTTGCTAAAGATGGAGAAATAGATAAAAAGAAATGGGTTGTCCTTTGGGGGTTTTTACCCTGACCTCCCATATTTTGATAGAATCAAGGCCATGATAGATAACTATTATGTGCTTGTAGAGCAACTGGATACAGTCCTGGGCAAAAAAGGTGCTCAGACACCTGAACACTCAGAATCATAATATGATAGTGGTGATGACAGTGATTATGCACGTCCTTTCATGTATCCTTCACCACAACAAGCCTTAGAGAAAGAAATGGCTGAGATTCCATAGTTGCAGGGAGCAGAAGAACACATTATAGATCTGACAGTTGCTACCCAACCTGATGATGTAGAAGAACCTGCTGCAAAAAGGCAGAAGTTGGAAGTAGGGCAGCCTTCAGTGGAAGGACAAAGTAAGAAAAAAGACAAGGCTAAAGCCTTAGTACCTGGCACTAGGTTATATGACCATAACCTAAGAAAAGAAATCAGGGAAGGCAAGAAGCAACGGCTTGACCTAGAAGATGAAGTTGAAATAGTACCACTCAGGGCCTGTGTTGATGAAAGATTGCTTCATCAACAAAAATTTCTAGATGATGACAACTTTGTAAAAACAGAGGAGTTTAAAGACTTCCTAAGATGGCATAAAATAGAGAAAATAAGATCCCAATTAACAGTTGATGGGAAAGAAAAAATTACAAATGAAGCCCTAGTGGCCTTACAGAATTATGATCCTGAGAACGAGGATATCTCGCCTGAGGATGCCAGGAAGATGGTGCTAGGAAGTGGGATATTGTAGGCTGAAGGATGGGATTTAGCATCCGCTTTCATTATAGACCAAATCAGAAAGTAGCCAGATCTTAAAATGGCTAGTGAGGTCCAGGTTGGAGACATGATAAAGGGATTTGGGTATAGCCAAAAATCTTAGGCTTTTGCAATGTGGAGCCTAAGCCTAAAAGAACAGAAGCCCTAGTTAGTAAATATTCAAGAAAATATGGTGGGTAATCAGATGGTGTGGTCTGTACAAAATATAAGGGACTTAGAAATCTCCCAAATTATGACACACTGGGCTCAATTGAATGAAGACAAGACCAAATAATTTTCTAAAAGGTACAGTACTTTGTTGGAAGAAACAAGTGCACTGTCTAAAGATAGGGATATGTGCCACATACAACTATACAAGAGGGATCAGATGATCAAGAAATTAACAGAAGAGTTGGAGGCAAAGCCTGAGGTAGTATATGTACCTGCAAAACCACCACCAATGCAGATTGAAGATAAGCCTAAGTCAGAGGAGGCTGTGGAACAAAAGGTGGATGAAGAAAAGGGAAATGCAATTGCTTTGAAGGCACTAAAAGGCATACTACAACATAGAATTGAGATTCTAAAAGACAAAACTGATGTTGTAGTCAATACATACAATAAGGTACCAACATTACATGCTGAGGTAATGGGGTACCTTGCCATTCTAAACCCTTACTTCACTAAGTGGTCTGCTAGGGCAAACTTATTTGAGAAGTTTTCATCTTTACAAGCCATAAGACCAGATTTTCCTCCAATAGTCACTGAAGTTGAAGATGAGATCAAAAGAGTCAATATTGCTCTCTCATTCTTCAAAGGAAAATTAAACCAGATAGAGGTTAAATTGAGCCTCTTTTTAAATGATTTTAATAGGTTTATTCCTTCCTTAAAGGGAGATGATGACCTAGTAAAGGCTATAGATGCCTGGAAGAGTGAGTTTGACACCAAGATGCCTAGTGAAGAGGCATTTCTCTTGGGAACAGATGTTGATATAGAGGGATTCAATAAAATATTGGATGAAGCCTTCAAAGAAGAGACTGATATCAACAAATTCCTACTTGATGTCAAAAAAATCACTGGTGCTAGATGGGATAGACAAAAGGTGCAAGTACAGAGTACTCAGGACTTCAAGTGGCCATCAGATGATGAAGTAAAGGCTTGGAAAGTTATGACTACACCAAAGAAAAAGAAGCCTGTAGTAGAAGAAGAAATATTGGACAATGAATAAGATGAACACTTGGCACTGCACTGTTCAAGACAAGAGGGACAGTTATTACAAAAGGAGAATATAGGTGAGTAGGCGAGCACAACTATCCGGACTCAACATAAATACTACCAGCTACCATCTACAAATTTGATTGCAGTCGCTAGATCGGGAGAAGAATAAGAAATATCTGTTTCTATCTTTTTGACTTGTTCCTTTCACCGCTTCTTCTCTCTCTTTCTTTTTGTCTCTCTTGTAACTTTAGGGTTAGGTTTTCTATGACCATCCGAAGCTTGTTACATCCTTAAGGGATTTCAAGATGGTCAAAAACCTATATATAGAAAAAAGAGTTGTAATTTAAAGAGGTCTTGGATTTTGAAATGTTTTTGGAAAAGAGATAATATATTACAGAGCTCAGATGTTCTGAACTTCTGTCTATCCTTTGATGTTGTATAATATTTCATGTATGGAAAGCTGGATCATATAAATAATATACGGTGCAATTTTACTCTCTTCCATTGTTGTCTCTTTATTCTCTGTGTATGCTCTTTTATGCTAAGTTTACAAGGTATTCTAAAGCATTCTGGTTATTAGGTAACTATCTGATTACTTGCAAGTTTCTTTTAAGGAAAGAACTAAGTTTTGTTAGTAGTTTTAGAGAGCATACTACTTTGTTTAAGGATTTGATACAATAGTTTTGAGGTGACAGGGTAATTTGTAAGGCAACTTATCTTAATTGCATGTGAGCTGTAAGGAAGTTTACTGTATTTTGTTTCTATGAGATCTTAGCTGATTTGACTCTATAGCCCAAAGGATAGGCACTGGTTCGGAAGTTAGTCTGATAACCTATCTTTGTCTACGTTATTCCAAAATATCAAAACCAATTCAATCAAAATACTTTGTTACTAAGAACAGATAAACTGAACTCAGTAAGGACCTATGTCAGCAGGACAGTGTCCATATTAGTGATTCCTTGGAGAGTGAATCATTAGGTTATCCCTCCTATAAGAAAAGGAAGAAGGATGAAAATCCTTGTATCACTGGTATTTTCTATATTTAAGATCATGGTGTGTATGGTTAAATCTCGCATCTGGTTATGCTTGGTCATTTGCAAGGTGATTTATAAGTTGGTTTAACAAAGGTACATAGAAAATCAGTGTCCACACTACAACATACTGTGTAAACAACAATCATAAAAGGTAAAACCTGCCTGAGTATATGTGGAGCTCAAAAATGAAGAAGGACCTTATCCAGTCCTTAGCAATTAGGCTTTTCTTGTCTCTGATTCAGTATTAGAAGGCATGGTGTTCAAGTAGTCATTTCAAGCACTGTGGTTCATACAAGAAAAATCCCTAATAGGGTCTATAGTTAGAACAGACCAAATTTAGGTGGTTACAAGAACAACCTAAAGGATTTAATCTATAAGACAAACTAGACATGGTGTGCAGACTAAAGAACACACTTTATGGGCTTAAACAGGCCCCAAGAGCATGGTATGAGAGACTTGATGGTTACTTAACAAAGATAGGATTTAGAAAAGGAGTAGCAGATTGTAACTTATTGATAAGAGAGATAGATGAACGGTTACTACTTGTTGCTATTTTTGTCGATGACATTATCTTTGGAGGTAATGACAAGCTTAGTGCAGAATTTGCCAATGAGATGCAAAGTGAGTTTTAAATGAGCATGATTGGACCTATCAAATATTTTTTGGGATTGAATGTAAAAAAAATAGATAAAGGCATATTTATAAATCAGTCTAAGTATGTGAAGGAAATATTGAAGACTTTCAAACTGGAAGATTGCAAACCAGTAAGCACCCCCAAGATAAGTGGAAGCAATCTTTCTAAAGATGATGATTCCACAGTAGTTGAAAAGACTCTATACAAGTCTATGATTGGAAAACCCATATATCTTACTCAATCTAGACCAAATATTTCCAATGCAGTTGGCATTGTTGGAATATTTGCAGTTGAACCTTAAAAAAATCACCTAATGGAAATAAAAATAATATTCAGATACTTAGAGAGGACTATAGACTATGGTTTATGGTATCCTAACTCAGAGAATATACAACTTCATACAGATTCAGATTGGGCAGGTTGTGTTGATGACATGAAGAGTACCTTAAGAGGAGCAATATTTCTTGGAGACAGGTTGGTTACTTGGACAAGTAAGAAGAAAAACTCTATCTCTCAGTCGACAACAAAAGTTGAGTATGTTGCAGCAACACTAACTTGTTCAACAATGGTTTGGATGAAACAGATGATTAAAGACTTTGGTATTTAGATTGATTATCCTATTGTTATTCACTGTGATAACACTAGAACTATCTATATGTCAAAGAACCCTGTGATGCATGCAAAGATAAAACACATTGAGATCAAATATCACTTTCTAAGAGAAAAATTTGCAGACAGATAAGGAAAGCTGGATTATGTGAGCACTAAAGAATAGTTAGTAAATATTTTTACAAAGCCTTTATCAAAAGATACTTTTGAGTATCTCAAGGAGAAGCTGGGAGTAACTCACTTTCTTGAGTCTGATTAGAATTTGCAGGAAAGAACATCAATCCTTGGTGACTAATGAATGGTTGACTACTCTACTTCTGGAGTAGTACCTATGCTTATTTGTGCTTGGCACCCTTTTCCATTTATTTCAAAGGGGGAGTATATAGTAAGGGGGATCATATAATCTGAGGGAGTATATAGTCATGAAAATAAAAACACAGTCAGGGAGCTGCAACAGTGAAGAGGAACCCTTGATGAGGATATTGAGAAGATTGTAAAAAGAAAGGAATCACATTTGGATTAATGATATTTTTAATCATATGTTGCCATCAATGTAAAAGGGGGAGATTTTTGGAGATTTTCTTCTATGCAAATTGTTGATTGTATGTTTGTCATTGATGACAACATATAATATACAATGGTGTTCTATATGCAATTATCAGTACAGATGTTTGGGAGCCTTGCATTTTTATTTCCATGGTGTACACATGTTATGGTTGTTATGTGTATTCACGCAGATTCAGATATACAGTTTCAGTAGAGATATGTTAATCTATTTTGACAGTTACAGTGTCTAAAGATTATCTGTGAAGAGCTAACATAATTACATTATTTCTTGAGTTGTGCCTATCTTTGGGATATGCATGTTTGTATTCATTCTTAGCTATGAGTTGATGATAATTATCTAAAGGTGCTAAATGTGTTCTAATAGAAGAAGGATGATTGAGTCAATTTGGTAGAGCTGACTATGTGAAGCGTGGCGTCTATTGAGTTTGAGTTGCATGGTTCTATCAGGTTGTGTGCTTGATTTGGATGAATAAAGTAGTATTGAAGGGAATCCTAAAGCCAACTAAGATAACATATTTTGGGGAAGATACTTATAGTAGTTCATTTGATGAACGCTAAGTGTGAATGATAAGAGGAGAGATAGAAAAAGTATAGAAAAAAATGTCCATTGTTTTGGGATAGTAAAGACATTTCATTCATCAAGAAAAGATCTATGTGAAGAAGAAGTGAAAGCATACAATACACTAGAACTGATCAAGACAGTGGGTCTACTCAAACAGTTCATTTATATATATAGTGAATATCTATTTTACTGAAGGTTGCAGCCTTAATCATTTTAGCAGTGAGCTTTTGGATAGTGAGTCCTCACCCCTAACAGGGTTATTTGTAAAAGACTCCTAACAAGGTCAAACCCTTAACTAGGTCAATTTACTTATTGAATTGTAAAGAAAAAATCCTAACAGGGTTGTAAGATCTTCTAATAGGGATAATTATACTCAAGTACAGTTCTTTGTGGGTGCTAATTCCCACCGGGGTTTTTACGTATTTGGTTTCCCCATAACCAAAGTTGTTGTGTTCTATCTTGTGTTATCTGAATGTGTTATTTCTTAATGTTATTTTGTAATTAATTGGAGAAAAGAATTAAACTAGTTGATAACTGATTCACCCCCCTCTCAGTTATCCCTTGGGACTATTCAAACATCTTCATTGTCCTTCAAGAAAATCATCCATTCTTTTATTTCTTTCTTCAGCTTTCTTGATAATTTGATTATGCTACTGCTGAATTCTTATTTCACATTTCAACTTTTCATTCTCATCCCTTAGCTAACCGATAAATTCTATTCTTTCAATGAGTTCAACATTTATTCTATTTGCCTCTTGACTCATAATAATAATCTGATTTATAATCTCATGGTGATGCTCTGTAAGTCTTTGTATTTCATACTCTTTTTCTTGTAGCTTTTCTGTAATCTTTATTCTATGATCAATAGATAGTGTTCTCTCTTTCTCAACTTGTCTATCAGTGTTCATAACATCAATCATCCTTACCATCTGTGTCTCTTGACCAATTTGTAGAGATTTAACTTATCTAGCCAGATGTTGATTGATTTCAGTTAGGCTTGTGATGCTTTCTTCTGATATATTTGATGCTTTGCTTGTAGTTGATCTCGAAGACTCAAAGAAATCCGGTATCTCTTCCTCATGATAATCTGTCTCATTATAGTGAGATTCCATAATCTTTCTTTCATCTAACAACTATCTCATGTTGGTTCTATCTTATTTATACTGTTCATAGAACATTGAAATTTCTAGTTTCTTATTTTCAATATTCTTATCAAGTTTGTACTTCTCCATTGAACAATATTTTCTCTTAAGCATTTAAGCTTTTCCAAAGAAGAGACTTAGCTCTGATACAAATTGTTGGAATTAATGGGAAGTGTGTATTGAGAGGGGAGGGGTGAATCAGTACCTCTAACACTTTTGTATCCTTTAATCAATTAACCTTTGTGTAATCAATTGTATATCCATTCATCTGATCTATACTATCTTGATGTGAGTTATATCAATTAATTAACTTAACATACATGTGAACATTCATATAAACATTCATGAAAGTAATTTACACATAAGATAAGATATGATATCACTGAAAAATCCTGTTAGGAAGTAAAAAATGCGGTGGGGATGGAACCCACAAAATCTTCACTATCTGAAGATTGGAAGGGGCTGGTTAAGGCTTACAATTTGATCACTTTTGATGATCTACCTAGTTAAGAGTATCTATGGAGACTTGTTAAATTCTACTCGGTTAAGAGCTTTAGCAACACTATTGAGTGTGCACTTGGTTAAGAGATTTGTAGTTGGACTGTTAAATCTACCTTCCTTGAAAGGATTTTTACACTTTGCTCCACTTGTTAGAATGATAGAAAATTACAATTTGACCTGGTAAATGAAATATCCTATTGCTGATATAGATCCATTTAAGTTTACATGAATAATATTATCACCTAATGTGATTGAGTAATACCCCTGATTCTTCGGTAGCCTCTGTTCTTGGTTCTTGCTAACCAAATTCACCTTTTGTTGTTCTAGTTCTTGAAACTTTTAATCTGATCCATAGATGTGCTCGTAGGATTCATTCATTGTCTCTTTCATATTCACATCCTTGTATAATTAGTGATTGCATCATCTATTTATAAGATGCATTGACATCATCAATTTTCTTGAAAAAATAATATTAACTCTAAGATCAGGTTTACAACTGTACCTTGATCTCCTAGTCTATGTGATTTAAATTAGTTAGACTGATTAAAACACTTAAATTTATGTTTCTTGACCCTAAAGAAATGGATTTAAAAACAAATAAAGATTCTATAAATATAATAAGACTACTTTATCTGATGTGGAAGTCAAATCCATTTTTGCGGGCTGCAACTGACTCTCAGTTTCTGTCAGTTGGTTATGCTCTAAAATCTGTTGACTGTCTTTTGGTTTTTTTCTCTTGGTTTGATCTTTAACTATCTCCTGGTTTGCATTGTATCCTATACATCAGGTTCCTCTGTCGGGTTCCTTTTTATCCTTTTGAATTTGCATTTTTGGTCTACACACAAAGTTGTGTCATCGGTTATCTTTGTACTTAGTCATTTTTGGTGATCTCTTTGTATCTAATTTTTCGGTTTTCTCTTTGTTCTGTATTTTAGTGTATGCTTACCGAAAGTGTTGTTTTCATACTAATAGAAATTAATGTCATAAATATGACATACCTTAACATACATGATATTTTTATGTTTGATAAACTATTCATAACCTTCAAGTTCACCAACAATAATACAACAGAGAGAAGAGTTGTTTGGGAGCCTTGGTAAAGGGGCTCATTTTCCTTCTCAAGTAGAGGTACATAATGAAAAAAATCTAGGTAATCTTAATCATCATGATTAGTTGCACTTGGAATAAATGTGTCATGGATGAATGTATTTGTACCATCATCTTCAATTTTTTTTCTAGGACATGACCATCATCTTCCATGGGATCATGGTCCATATCATGTAATTCCCTAGGGAGATTGCCCTATATACAATTGAAAATAAATAAACCATGATCATGATAATCTCATCATCAAGTGATTTCATATCTATATAAATTGTTAAAATGATATAATTAACAAATTATCAACTGACGATAATCATGCCCCCCTTCAATGTGACCATGGTCCCAACAATGTCTCTTAGATGTTTTGAGTAGAATTCTTCTACGGTTTAAGCCCTTACATTCTTCTAGGGACAATAAAATTTTCCATCACCTTTTATTTTCAATTAAGGCCACAATTATCTAGTGATCATCTGATCCCTATTTTGTTCTTCACTTATATTATTTGACATGATCCTTCTTCACAGGAGGCAAAAATTAGGGTTTGGAAACTTCAGTCTATAACCTTCACAAACTAAGCAAAATGATGTAGAAAGTACACAAATCTTCTTAGACCTAGTTATATATAGATATTAAAAATTTAGTTATGAAATGATGTTTTATTATAGTATAGGTTTTGCAATGTTTTATAGGGTCAATGCAATGTATTTAGCAATTTCAAGAAATGAGAACTTACTAATTAAGATAAAAAGTACAAGATATCCTCAAAATCCCAAGAGGTGAGAATGGAATTTGGAGTACCTACTAATTTGAATTTTGCATCTTGACAAAAATCTACAATAAAATATCCATGTGCTTTTTGAATTTTGAATGATTCATTGACTTCCACAGATCACACCTTCATGATACGTAAAACCATTTATTTGCCCCAATTCCAGATAGACACATCAGGGGCCAAAACCATCTTTAAGGGGTCCAAAACTTAAAGATAGTTTTGGACACTACTGTGTCTATATGGAATTAGGGGAGATAAGATTGATTTGCATAGTTTAGGTATACAAATCAATTATGTCGAGTTTGCAATGATTCCTACAATGTTTCTCAGATATTGTGACTAAAATTCTTCCTAGGAATGCACACATGTTTGTGGTAGGATAGAGAATATATGATCCCACGTATCTATATTTATAAAATGATGCAGAAAGTACACAAATCTTATTAGACCTATTTATATATAAATATTGAAAATTTAGTCATGAAATGATGTTTTAGTATTGTATTACTGTCTAGATAATATTGCTCATGTTTGAAAGTGGATAGTGAGTGAACAAGAATATATGGACATAGTTCACTATTATATTACTATCCATATGTTACTGTCCACTCACTATCTACAACTATGTCCATATACTACTGTCCACTTACTATCCACTCTCAAACTGACCAAGATTGGTTGTAGGGGCTGTTACAAAAGTTTTGACGAGTTCCTAAGAATGGAAAAAACATACAAATGATTAAAAAAGCCAAAAGGAAACATGATGAGTGATGTAGAAGATTAATGAACTCACAATTTTTCCTAAGGATCAACTGATCCAACTCTACAAATTTGACAATTTATTGGAGATAGTTTTTCATATCACATAATGTAATTCAGCAAGAAATATTTGGAATCTCAAAATATATGATGGGTTCTTCATTCCTATCAAATTCAAGGTAATTCACATTCACTCTTACTCCAAAATCCTTAGTTTTGTTTTGAAGGTGTCTTCATAATTTGATTCTTGTTCTAACATAAGGAACCTACCCTTTAATGGCTTTTCTGTCTACATATTGTGTAATGCCCCATTTTCTATGCTAGGAAAACTCACAAATTTTTTTTTTAAAATTATATTATATTCTAGTTGAACTCATTTATGAGCTAATGATATATTAATACTAATCATGTTAGAGAAGCAAATATACATTATTTTAGTTTCTTTTCCTAGTAATTACTTTCTGTTAAGTTTTTTTGAGTTCTAGAACATATTCAGCCTTGAAAGGTAGCTGTCAACTAAAATCAGCAACATAGAGATTTAATATATATTTCTTCTTTTATGGAATATTCTTAATATTAACTTAACTCCTTCCTAG
>MU223937.1:135310-165049 GCA_018584345.1 Thuja plicata | reverse complement strand
ATAGTATCAACTACAACAATCATCAAAATATCCGTCCTAATGTTTCACAGGGTTAACATTATGAGTATAGATATCATCATAAAATGTAATGTATTCATATCTACTGTAATTGAACCATGTCATGAGGATAAAAATCTTCTTAATTAATCATAACTTAAGACAATTACTAGGTCTATCATAAAGAAAATGGAAAGGCTATGATGGGTCTAGGGTGAGGCCTCACATATTGAATATCAAACTCACTTAACAACATAACCCATTTTTTCATTCATCCTATGAAAGTAGTCTTGGAGAGTAGGTATTTAAGAGGGTCCACTTTGGAAATGAGCTTGGTTGTATGACTAAGCATATAGTGGTGAAGTTTTTGAGTAGCGAAGACCACTGCCAGACATGCTTTTTCCATTAGGGAATAATTGAGCTCATAACCCACTAAGGTCTGACTGATGTAATAAATAGTTCTTTCTTTACCTTCATCATCCAACTGAGAAAGGAGTGCCCCTAGGGCTTTTGTATTAGAAGAAATATACAGGATGAGTGGTCAGCCGGGTACAGGTGGTACCAAGATGGGTAGATTAGCCAAATATTCTTTGATCTTGTCAAATTTTTTTTGACACTGAGGATCCCATTTGAAAGTGCTATATTTTCATATGAGATGAGTAAATGGTTGACACTTGTCTGCTAACTGAGAGATAAAATGGTGCACAAATTGTAACTTTCCTTGGAGGCTACGCATTTGTTGGAGTGTTTTTGGTAGAGGCATCTCTATGATAGCTTATACCTTCTTTGGATCTATTTCAATGCCTCACTTGGATACAATGAGCCCAAGAAGTTTTCCTGATGTGACCCCAAAGACACACTTCTTAGGGTTGAGAATTAGGCAGTAGTGTCCAATCCTATCAAAGACACATTCCAAAATGTCTAGGTGATCTTCCCTTTTTACAGATTTTGCCAAGATATCATCAACATAGTCTTCAAGAATCTTGTGACTCATGTCATGAAAAATGACCATCATGGCCCTCTAATAGGTCACCCTAGCATTTTTCAAGCCAAATGGCATCATATTATAGCAGAAGGTGCCCCAGGGGGTTGTAACTATTGTCTTGTGTGATCTTCTTCTACAATATGGATATGATTATATCCGGAAAAGCCGTCCATGAGTGAAAACATTTCATGTCCTACTGTGAGATATACTATCATTTCTATGTTTGGTAATGGGAAATCATCCTTGGGACATGATTTGTTCATATATCAAAATTCTGTACATATCCTGATTGATTTATCAGGTGTAGACATTGGAACCATGTTAGAAATCCAGTCAGAGTAGTAAATGGCGTGGATGATCTTGTCTTTGAGTAACTTCTCCAGCTCTGCTTTGACAAGTAGTGCCACTTTAGGGTGCATCTTTTATAGCTTTTGTTTGACAAGTTTGATGTTTGGGTCCACTACAAGATGGTGAACCACCAAGTTAGGGTCTAATCCTGGCATGTAGGAGTAAGACCATGCAAACTTATGGATGGATTCCTTCAATAAAGTGACAAGATCATGTTCTTGTGCTTCAGTCAGAGATACTATTATGTATGTGATGGTAGGATTCTCTTTTGTGCCCAAGTTGACAAGTTTTGTTTCTTCGATGAGAATTGAGGAATGTTCAGGCCTGTAATCACATATTAGAAGAAGAGGAGAATATTCATCCTTTGGCACCTTAGGGAGGTTTTTTTCCAGTGGATACGCCCTTTGTTTTTACATTTTTGTGATCAGATAGTGCCTCGTAGGGGTTTTCACTAGGGTATCAATTTTTCTCTTTTTATTTTTGTTTTCTACTTCATTTTTGCGGCTGACATTATCCTCTTCCCTAAAGTATGCCTTTGGATCCAGCTTGTAGACATATTATAAATTTTTCCCCCAGTCATTTCTCTATTCAATTTCTCCCATAAATCTTAGGAGTGCATCTTTGCTGTGAAACTCGTCAATATGTACGACACTTGGTTGGTCCTAGTCTATGAGTTCAGGATGGCAGAGGGGAAGGTCAATGAAGAGAATGGAAAGCTAGTGTAGGACAAAATTGTCCAAGAAGGTTTCATCATCATAGGCTCTCACAAATTTCTCTTCTGGGACATCTTTGATGTCAGCGATTTTACCAAAGGATAAGAGGCATATATGTTCTCATTGGTGCCCCCATTCATGTCAGAATACATGCCAAGGCCTAGGTGCTTTTCTCGTCGACTAGGTATAGTAGGATCTTTCATTCCTTGCTCTTAATAACCAAGGCCACCTCCTTGGTAGTTCCCTTTTTCTGTCACCAGCTTGTGAGTTGAAGGGTATTTACCTTTGAAGTAATTGAGGTGACTTGTGTCCTTGGGTGGTGGATCTTTATAGAGGCATTGGTTGATGTTTGGTGTCATTTACTGGCTATTCAAAATACCATTTGAGATAAAAGTGGTAGGACCCAATTGTAGCAGCTTGGTTGTTTTTGGTTTGGTCTTTCTTGGATTAGGTTGGTGACCTTGAGTGTGTGGATCAAGTGGCATTGCTCCAACTGTGAAGGCATCAGATAAACTATATTCACCACAACCTTTATTGTTGATCTTGGCCATGGATAGGGTGGAAGAGAGGATTATTTCTGGGTCTGAATGGGTTTGAGATGAACTGGTGACAGAGGTGCCTATGTCGATCCCGAGATAGTAATTGGAATGTGGGAAGGAGGTTTCCAATGCATTGCAGTATGCGAAGGGCTTGAGATCTGTGTGGATGGTGATCTTAGTGTCGTTATATGGGAATTTGATGCACTGATGGTAGGTGGAGGGAACGACTTGCATATAATGTATCTATGGGCATCCAAGGATGATGTTGAAGGGAAGGTCAAGATCAACAACATGACATACTATATCCTGGATAACAGGGCCCACTTGGATGGGTAATTATATGGTGTCTTCAAAAGTGCATTCAAGATTATCATATGCTTTGATTGTTATGACATCATTTGTTATATCAGCTTCAGTGCAACCCAACTATTTTATGAATTTTAGAGTACACAGATTTAGGGCCGAACCATTATCTATCATGACCCGCTTGATGGAAAAATCTTTACCCATGACAACAATACAGAGTGGAAGATTATGATCGGGTTATTCTGAGGGTATGTTTGTTGGTTTAAAGGAGACCCCACAAGATGCAGACAAGTGGCTGACAAGATTCTGGAATTCAGTGAAGTTGATGTTGCTGGGGACATGTGGTTCTTGTAGGGATTTATTAAGGATCTCTTGATTGGTGGGTGAGGTGTGTAGGAGACCTAGGATAGAAATTTGAGCAGGAGTATTCCCTAAGTGTTCCAACAGGTTGTACTAGGTACCAATAGACAAAATGGTACTTGCACCTGTAACTATTATTCTTCCTTGGCAAGTGGTGACTGTGCATTGGTTATCAACACCCTTGACATGAATGACATTGATGGAGCAACCGATGAGATTATCATAGTTGATGTATGCATTTGTATAATATTTTCTGTTGATATTTTCTCCTTGCTTACCCTTCCCCTGGTTAGAGGATTGAGTGGGATTTATTGGGCCTTTACCTGAGGTGTGTTCAAGAAATGCATTTTGGTAGATTTTAAGACCCACATTTGGCGATGGTTGGGTAGGAGAGTCCACTTTGATCTCTTTGCAGTTAATGAGATCCTGAATGTAGTGTTTTAGCTTCATGCATTTGAGGGTGGTGTGTCCCTTAACATGATGGTAATCATAGTACTCGTTGTCTTTATACCAGGTAGGCTTAGGTGTTGAGTCATCAAATGGCTGTGTTTTTGGATACATCACTTGGTTAGCTTGGACCATTCTATGGAAGATGACATCTATGGGTTCACCCAAAGGGGTAAACGTGCATTGTGGCACATTCTAAGCATGAGGCCTTTGTTGTCCATGTGGGACTGATATATCATTTGTTTGGTTCATAGGACCTTGATAGTTGGGTTGATATGATGTCCCTGGAGGGGGATATATAGTCACACCTTGAGGGTGTATGTTTTCTTGGTATGTTGGTTGGGAATACATGGGAGTGGGCTATTGATACATGGGAGGAAGTTGAGGGTATACTGGCAGTGCTTGCTAATAAGTTTGGGTAGGTGCATTGGGACCAACTACCACAACTTGAACATGTTTGGTGGCAGTGGCTCCGTTATTTACTACATTCTTGTTCTTATTCCAGTATCGTGATTGATCATTATTATGTTTTTTAGGTTGGGGTTCTTTATAGTGCTTGATGGAACCATCTTCTATGAGACATCGCTCAAGATCCATGCCTTTGATTTTGATGTCTTGATAAGTTTGTATGCAATTCATGCGCATGTGATAGGCAAGTTTAGGATTTAGGTTTTTAATGAATATTTTGATAAGATGTTTCTTAGGGGGTTGATAGGACAACCTTGTAGTGAGCCCTTGCTAGCGCTGAAGGTAATCAGCCAGGCTCTCTCTTCGCTTTTTTTTAGAATTGCATAGGTCAAGGAGTGAGAGTTCATTTTCAATGTTATGTGCGTACTGGGCCACAAAATTTTTAGATAGTTTAGTGAAAGTAGATACTGTGTCATAGGGGATTTTGTAGAACCACTCAAGAGTGGTTCCTCCTAAGCTCTTAGGAAATAGTCTCACGAGGAAATTATTACTATAGGCCACTTATTGACATGCCATGTAGAATTCTTTCACGTGGCTCACAAGATCTCCCTTCCCTCGATATTTATCAAATTTGGGTGTCTCAAAGTGCTTGGGGAAGGCTATGGTAGTGATAGATTGATCAAATGGGTAAGGACACACCTCTTCAAACTTGAATTTTTTAGCCTCGGTCCCTACTTTTAGCTCTTTGAGAGTGTTCTTTATTTCCTCCCATTGATGATTGATTGGTGGGGGAGGATTATTAACCCTGATTGCATTGCTTCCCTGAATCTAATATGGATTGAATGGAAAATATGGGGGATTCTGTGGGGGATATTGTGGTGTTTGATATGATGGTAGTTGGTCATTGTATATGGGCTGTTATGGTGGGAGCTACGGCTGAGGGGAATATTGCAGTGGAGGAGGTGGTGGTGCTTGATAGGGTTGTTGCAACTGTTGGAACTATGCTTGTATTTGTTGAGGCATTGGATAAGTGGGATGAGCCTATTACGCATCTATATAGGGTGGAGGATAGGTATTTTGTGGAAAAATTCTCTCAGTGGGAACACTGAATTGCTGTAGAGGTGGAATGGTTTGTGATGCAGTGAAAGATGGCATGGCTAGGTAGTTAACAAAATGAGTTTGCTGCTGTTGCGTAGGTTGGATGAAAGGATTAGAAAACTATTGTAGTGATTGTGCCATGAAAGGATTTTCCCCTTGCATTTATGGTTACAACTTCTGGGTAGTTTGGATGATGGGTTGTGCAGCTATGAAGGGGTTTCTTTGTGCTTGATATGTGAATGGGTTGGTAATTTTCTACTGTAGTTGTTGTTGTTGGGATGGTTGTTGGATAGATTGTTGCTGCTATTAGATTGGTTGCTGTGGGATTGGTTGATGCTGCTGAATTGGTTGCTACTATTGTTGGATTGGTTGTTGTTGTTGTCAGACTAGTTGGATGGGAATTTGGGGTATAGTGAAGGGATTGGTAGATGTTTGTGACATGGGAGGATTTGGGTTGAATTTCATTTGAGGCAGAACTGCTGGCATACATTTTGGTTGCATTGCTAGTGGAGCTGGGAAGGTGGACCCTTGCAGAAATAAGGGTTGGTTATAAGATTTGGTAGGTGGCATTCCTGTGGTGAAGTGTGTTTTCTATTGTGAGTACATAGTGGAAGAAAAATGTGGAATAGGCATGGAGATTTGAGTGCTTTGATGGTGCGAACTAGGTGGCATATTTTGAATGGGCTGAGTGGGGATAGGTGGAATGGTGGTTTGTTGAGTGTTGAGTGGTGGTGGTGGAAATTGTGCTACAAATGTTTATAATGTTTGTAAAAGTGGAGCAGCTATGAACTGAGGAGGTGCTTGTGTAGTGATAGGGAGTATTGCTTGTGTTGCTGATGTTGGATCAAGAGGTGGGGCTCTTGTGGTAGATGAAGATGTTGTGTGCATGATGGAGGGTGGGATGGAAGGTTGGACTACTTTTACGATAAGAGTTCCCACCTGTATGGCTCATTGAAGTGGATCAAAAACTTTGTATCTAGTGGGATGAGGACGTTCCCTTGGAAGTTCCATAGGTTGTGTGACAAGTGTGGGTATAATCCAAGGTGGGAGTTGAAGTCCTTTTTGTTGAATATCCAAGAGTACCTAATTATTGTTACATCCACTCATGGAGTTCACCATGTGGACATGTCCTGGATGATTGATAAATGTTTCTATGGTACTCATGGTGGGAGTCTCATTAGTATCTACCCAGATATGTTCAATTTGTTTGTTGGGCTGAGGCGCATAGGTAACCATGGCATTAGTGTTGTCAATTGCAGGATTAGATGAACTAGCAACAAGATTCAGGTCCATGTTCTTCCTCTTCTTAGTGGCTCATGTAATAGGTGGCATGAAATGACTTCCTTAAGGGGATATGAGATGCAAGATGTAATGCAAGGATGTGCCTAGGAAGCTAAGGATGATGGTGCTAGGATTAGGACGCGTCTAGGATGATGAATATGCTCCTAAGGACTAAGGATGACTTGATGTATGCAAGGATTAAGGGTTGATTTCCCTAGTGTAAGATCAAGTGGATTGTGATTGTCTAGCTAAGATAGACTTGTGGTTGATTCTTTGTTAATGCAAACCAACCTTTTGATCAAGGTGACGAGGTTGCAAAGGCAAAGTGAGTTATCCTAAACAATTCTTAGTTTAAGGACAATCAAGGATGGGGTTTAATGGAGATGTAGGTTCTAAGAAACTCAAAAGGGGATGCAATACCAAGCAAAGGATGTGATTAAGATGCATTGGATGATGATTAGAATGATGCTAGGTTGACTAGGATTGGATTGGATTATGCTGGATTATCCTAGGATGAGTGTGTGATGTGCTTCTAAAGATGAAAACCTAAGGGCAGTCCTAGAAATGCAAGCTAAGTGAGCTTAAGAAGAGGAAGAGTGTGTGTTTGTTGTGGGAGACTAGCTAGTCATATTTTTCAAATTTGACAAAATCAGTGTTTAGATGATATTTTCCCATGAAGTAAGCAACCTTGTTGTTGTATATCACTTTGTTGAATTGTTCTCATTTATGAGTTTCTTGCTTGATGGAATCAACTTTGTGTTGGCATTTGGTAGCCTCTTAGGTTGTATTCTTTAGTTCTCTGTATACAGGAGGCAATGGAGTTTTCACCTTCTTGTGTTTCTTTGAATCGGTCATGTCCTATAGTGAAAGGTTTTGATTTTGGATGAACAATTGGAGTTCTTAGGACATATCTCATAAAAGGTCAAAGTTTGAGGATGTTGGCAAATTTTTGAAGCTTACAACAGTCTGAAAAAAGGATATTGTTTTTGATGATCTAGCAAAGGATTGATTTCTTTCTAATTTTCAATAGGTTTGTTCCATGGAAAGAACCAATTTCAACACAATCAAATCAGAAAATAACATGCATAGGTCTGAAAACAATTCGACAAGGGAAAAAGCAATCTTGAAGGATATGTTAGCACTTTTTCTTGTAGAATCAATATATAGCAATAAATGCTTGACTCATTGTTTCCCAATTTAGATTCATATAGGGAAAAGAATAATTAACAAGGAAAAAATTCCTTCTACACTTTGGGCTCCACAAACCCAGGTTGGTGCACCTTCAACAGACTACTGGCTTTCAATAAATCTGACAGTGGATGAAGGATTCATGATCCTTCTTCTTTTTAGGCGACTTGACTTAGGAAGGCTAACCTATTGATTCTCTCTTCAAGGAATCACTATGATGAATTGTATTGAAGACAATTATCTAAACATGTATACTTTAGATAAAAAAAAGTAAAGATTGATTAATATTTGATTGATTTGATGATAACAACTACTTATCAGAACTTGATTAGTGCCTAATCTCAGGCCATAGAGACAATAAAACATACATTTACCAAATAGAAGGCACAATCTCAGATAGAATTCCTTACAAACTATCCTCTCACTCTCACACCCCTATGTCAAATTCCTGCATAAACCCTAAACCTTTGGAACTATTTGCAAGATTTAAACCCTCCTTGAAAGCAACTTAGAAATAATAACATAGCTACCTTGTAACTAGTACATTTAAAATGCCTTATAGATGAAACATACATGAGCTGAATGTGAATGCAAAAAGACATCAAAGATATGAGACTGGAAATCCCATTGTATTTTATTAATGATCTTGATTTCAATACATCCAAATTGACTCAAAGCTTAAAAACTTAGACACAATTCAAAAGTCTGCCTTGCAGTTTTGATTTTACCATCCTTTACAATATGTTATAATTTTCTACTTATAGCCAGCACTAGTCATCTTGGTATAGCCAACACTAGTCATCTTGGAATCCTTAAAGATCAAGGATGCAACAAGCTTCAGATGACTAGACTATAAAACAAAACTTAGAGTACAATAGGACAAAATAAAAAAGTGGATAGAATAACCACTTTTGTTACAAGATATTCCAACAAATTCTTTGTCCGTCAACCACATGGTGATTGTATTTGCCTTATATTTTCTTGGGGACAACCATATGGAATCTATTTTCTTTGATGCTGGTGATGTAGGATCTCCACTTTCAACTGTATCATCTGCTCTATTGGGATTCATCATCCACCTTCATTTTATCACCTTCCCCTGGATCAACTATCATGTACATGTCCTTCCAAGAAGTGTACACTTCATCACTTGGCCAATTAAAGCCAAGGAATTGATCTTTCTTGCTGTTGATCTCACCTCAGCTGGTAGTTGCCTTCTTAAACTCTTCTTTCCAGAACTCAAAAAATTCTCTGGCTCTACCAATGATGTTTATGGTTTGAACGAACAAAACTGTGCTTTCCAGAGTAATAATGCTGTGTGTCCTGGCGGTTATTAATTCTTTCACTTGTCTTAACCATAATGCTTCATTGTTCATATCACCACACTTTTTGAAAAGTTTGGGATATACCTCAAACTTGTCCTTTGAAAACTCTCTCTTCAAGGTATCTACCCTTTTGATGAGGGTGTTTCTTTTGATATCAAGTTCTATCATCATCTTTAGGAATTTATGAGTACTAGTTAAAACAATATCATTAATACCTTCTTGTTTGGATATGGAATGAAATTAATTTACTTCACTCTTTTTCACTTTCCATCTTTCCATAATCAGATCCCATTGATCCTTTTCTGCATCATGTTCACTTATTATGATAATAATTCTTTTTCCCAGCAAGTAAAGATCAACCAATTTTTCCTCCTTAACACACCTTGAGAGGTTAGAGTATATTTTATCAGAGTATCTCTTTTTAACCCATTCTTCTGATTCTTTATATGCTGAAGACTCTTCAATATCTTTCTTACTAATTTCTTCTAATCTTGTCTTTTCAGCATCCAATCTATTTCTTTCCCTCTCCACATTTTCTAGAGTATTAGGGCTTGATGACATATGAGAAGGAGGATAAGTGATATATGGGCTGGATGATGAAGGTTGATGAGGATCTTGAGTGATCATCCTCTGAGGCACAAATTGTGTTGTTTGTTTCCCTTTGAGGAATGCAATTCTATCTTATTTTTGCAAAGATTTAACCCTCTCATCATTGTAAGATTTTAGAACAAATTCATATTTTTGGGTTAAGTTCTTAAAAGCATCCTCTTGCTTCTTGGATACCTTCAAGCTTAAATTAGCAGTCTGTAAAGCAAGGTTAACTGCCTCCACACATGAGGTATCTAAAACTCTCTTTATAATGAGGCTACCTGTATCCTCAGCCTGATCATCTTCATTTTTCTCCTTCTATTCTTCTTCTTCAAAGACCAAATTGCTAGTGCTGCATGATCTTCACTAAACTGGGAAACAATTTGTGTCCCACTAGTGTGCAATGGCTTAGCTTCCTTTCTAACAACATAAAAAACAATGGCATCAACCAAATCCTATTGGGGTAGGATAAGGACTCCTTTCTTTTTCACCAAGTCCTTGCCCTCTTCAGGGGTTATCTTGCCAAATTTGGTCATTAATTCTTGTTTGATCTCTTTTTTAATGTTTTCCTTGCTTGATTTGGCTAAGCTTCTTGCAACTTATGTCATTTATCCTTGAACTCATCAATATGAGTTCTCCATAGGAATTGAACAAAGGCTCTAGCCTTAAAAAAATAATCATCTCATAGAAATTCTTCACTGTCTTGTTTGGTTACAGGGTCCAGCTCCTTTCCTGCAAACTCTACCATTGTAAAATCTGGAGAGTCATGCTGAGGTGCCTCTAGCACTCCTTCTTGTAGCTCCTATGTAGTAATGAAAACTTGTCCTGTAATTCCGATTTGGACCAATTTCGTAGCAATAGCCTAGTCATCCATTTGCAGAGGGGACTGGGAAGGGGAGTACAACTCACTAGCTTGCTCCTTTTCCTCCATTTTTTGCCTCTTGGGAGAGGGCATTGTTTGAGCACTAGCATCTGCTGGCCTCTTTCCTTTATGATCAGAAGCTTTGTCAATCTTTGGCATAATTGTACTACACCCTCTTCTTTTATAAAGTACATAATTTCCATGTGGGACTACCCTTCCGTGTGTAAGTTTTCTCAGAATAGCCTTAGCTTTTTCTAGCTCAGTTTCTATCACTTTGTCTTTCTTTTGATTGAGATTCTGCATGACATATTCAAACATTGTCATAAGGGACTCAATGTTTTTGGCCTAGGGTGAAGAAACCTTCAAAGGATCATATGACCTGTCAAAATTGTGGACAAAATCTAAAGACTTCTTATACACCAACCATTTTTCTTTCCTAACTTCTTGGTCATTCAGATCAAATTTTTTTCTTATAATGTCCTTTGGGAAATTAAATTGGTGTTCTAGTGCCAGGGACTTGGTTCTTTTCCCGAATATGTCCATGATGAAGCCTTCATTGTCTGAACACCTTGACACATATGTTGCTAGATGGTATGGCTCAAAATACTTATCAAATTGTGTCCATCTACCCTTTGTAATGATGAAATGGTGGGCTCTTGTGAGGGTAGGGAAGATACTTCCCTTCATCTTGCTGGTTAAGGCTTCTTCCTGCAATCCACCCAATTGCCTCAGAATTTTTACTATTCCAATCTTCAATGATACTCTGTAGGGTAGAACATTTGGTGTTCTTCTAAATCCATAAACCCTGATAACTATAGAGACAAGGTACAAAATTAGATTTCCCCAATTGTGGACAATCTTTAGTTCCAAGACATACTCCAGAGGCCTTAATATTCTCATCATGTCTGTGTGAATCCTAGTATTTTGTTTGCATTACAGTGACTTAAGCCTAGTAGAAAAAAATCTATCAAAATATACATAGATGGCTTCTTTTCTATCCTAAGATAGATCAACACTCCACAGTTGAACATGCGAATCCTCATCATCCTAAAATTTTGAGAGGTCCATTTCCTCCTCAAATAAATCAGCACTATTAAATAGAAAAATGTGCATCATAAGAGAGTACCACCCCATTGGCTTGAGTATGTTTTTATCTTTGATGCCTATTAAACCCTCGTGCATTAGCTCAGCAATGTAATAAGCATAGTAAAAAACTACTGATAGGTGGGGATGTAAAATCTGAACAACCATAAGCATTATGTGAATAGGTATTGTTGCTTGTTCATCTTCTCCTAATACAAGGCACAGGGTACTATACATTTTTCTAGCCTTACTATTGAAATTATCCAGTTTGAATGGCTCTGGTGTGTTTGGGCCCACAACAATCAAATCCCCTATTTTATTAAATTACCCTCTCAGAGCCTCATTCCTCTAATACTCCTTCTAAATCTGGTACACTTCTTTAAAATATCTAAAGTCAATATTATCCATTTGAATTGATGAGTCACTTAATTTAAAAATTCTTTTGATTTCATCGGCCATGATAGTCAACAACATGTTTCCCTCTGTATCCCTTACAACCCTGGATACTCTGTCATATGTGTTGGCTATCAAAGTGAACAGATCTGTATCCATAAATACCGTAGGCATTATCAATTTTCCCACATCTAAATCCCATATGTTAAAATCTAGGGAAGGAGCATTTCTCTGGCTATAAGCAGTTTTAAACAAACTTAAACCATTTATACTAGTTTTGACATCTTTGGCCCACCTACCTGTGTCATATAAACCCTCTCCTACTCTAAAACGGGGATGTTTTGTAACTATTTTCTTGACCTAGGTAGCATCACTCATGGACCCACTCAACTATTGTAGAAGGTCCTCTCTCACATTTCTTTTTTGATATTCTATCTCTCTAGAGAATTCAATCCTAGGGGCCATTTTTGAACCTAGGGATTTTTTACTGAGATGATATTCAAATTTAAAAAAAAAAGAATTCTAAGAGCTTTTCAAATTTCAAACCTTACTGGAAGTATGAGTTTCTACTGTATCAGAGAAGACTTACCTGTTCTGCAATTTTTCCACAAGGAGCTCAATATCACTATAATTTTGTTCTTTGCTTGAATGATTCTAAGGAATTATGGTGACTTTAAGTTCAAGTGAAGAATTATATGGCCTTAATCAAATCATTTTTTTGCATTGAATTCAACTAAAGTGGCCACATGTTCTGCAATCAATTTACCTGTTTCAAAACTCACAGCTTAACGGCTCACTGATGCTCATTTTAATAACTTTGAATTTGGACCGTAGATCTTCAACATGCTTTCCTTTATTAGATGGTTCTTATCTTTTCCCAGAAACAACTATTCATCTGGGACATGTGTCAACATGATTAATCGCTTAAACGCTAGATCTTGCACTTCTTTTCTTTAAGTGATTAAGTCCACCGTTAGATACATCTTATCCTGGCTATAAGTTATCTCACCTTGAGTTTACTGATTGCGGATGCAACATCATCAACTAGGACATGTGTCAGCACTGCTTAATGGCTTAAACACTAGATCTCAATCACTTTGCCTTTAAGCAATTAAGGTGACCATTGATTCTTACTGTTCATGTTATGCCTTTAATATTTCCTTTACGACCTCAGCCGGACCCACTAGGACACATGTCATCACCGCTTAATGGCTTAAGTGATAGATTTGATCAGTTTCTCTTTAAGCGATTAAGTGAGCCGTCAGATCTTTAGGAAATTATCCACGTTTTAACCTGTGATCAGATTTACCTTTAGTGGAATACACGTCAGCATCTAGACATGCGTTATCACCACTTAATGGCTTAGGCGTTAGATCTTGTGAAAATTTGAGATAAGCCATTAAGTCATCCATCAGATGAAAATTGAATGGTCTGTACTTTAATCATCATCTACTCAGAATACCCGGGTCCACCAACTACCACATGTCAACACCACTTAATCTCTTAACTGATAGATGCCGTGCATCTTTTCTTTAAGCCATTAAGCCGACCGTTAGATCTTTCTAAACTTTAATCTCTGTTATACTGCCTGTGATAGGACCCACATCACTCCTTTTGACACATGTCACTCAAACTTAATCATTTATATGATAGATGTCAATCACTTTTGGATTAAGTTATTAAGTCATCCGTCTGATGAAACGAGATTTTCCCACTAATTAACTGATCAACGAACTCACCAAAGATATATGGTGTCACAGATTAATGACTTAAATGATATATTTTGATTACTTTGGGATTAAGACATTAAGCAGACCATTAGATTAAAATAGACTTGCTTGATAGATAATGAATTTAATTAAAACAAATGCAGACTTTGAATTTAGGGAATAATATAGGAACACGACGTTAGGACCAACAAGTTAATGGACAAGAAAATTTTAAAAGGAACCCATTTGAGACATAAACTTAAGTGATAAAAATTAACTCAAAATTAGAAGACATTTTGACGATCAGGATTTTATGACCAAAATTTATACTTTGAAACATGAAATAAGGGTTTTCAAAATTTTAGCTAGGTTAAGGGCTTAAAAAAACACTTGCAGAGGCATAGGAACAATTTCAACCACGATTTTAAACCCTTTGAGCATAAGCATGATATGAAACCTCAAAAATTTACAAGGCTGACTCAAGAACAAGAAATTTTACCAACAGTGGCTCTCTTTGAGGATGCTTAAACGCCAGATTATAGCAAGAACCATAGATCTCTGGAAAAGCAGACCAAAAATGCACTAACCTAAAATTGAAACAAACACACGACTAAAACAAACAAACCTGTACATATGATACAAAACTACTGTGCATGGAATAAAAATATCTAATTGATGAATTTTTCAAGAATTATCCATGCACTGGAAATTCCTATTCTTCATCATCCATATTCTTGAGGAAATATGATTCCTTTCCAAAAATACGAGATATGACAAAAGGCCCCATCCATAGTGACTCCAATTTTTTATGCTTGCCTTTGTCTTCAACCCTAGTATTCCATTGCAACACAAAATCACCAGGCTGAAAATTTCTTTCATATGCCCTTCTGTCAAAGAGATATTTCATTTTTTGCTGCAATTTGATATTTTCCCTCTAGCTTTCTCTCCTTATTTCATCCAACTCTACCAATTGAACCATTCTCTCTTCCAAAGGTTCAGAAACTTCAATCTCTTCATTTTGGATAAACTTATAAATTGGGAGAAAATTATTGATAGGAATTCTTGATTGAACACTATAAACCAACCCAAAGGGAGACTTTACAGTGGCCTTTTTGACAGTGATTATGTCTGCCCAAGGCCAAATTTTAATTTCATATGCCAGGCTCTTTTATTTCCTTCCAGGGTCTTTTTCAAAACTTGTAAGATACTTTTGTTGCTAGATTCTGCCTGACCATTGGCTTGAGGATGGTATGGGGATGAATAAGACATAACAATTCCCATATTGGAGCAAAAATCAGTAAATTCTTCAGACCTGAAACACATGGCATTATCCATCACCAACTTGAGGGGAACACCAAATCTGGTGATTACATTGTCCATCAAGAAATCAATGACCACTGTGCTTGTTTCTCTTTTGGTTGGAATTGCCTCTACCCATTTTGTGAAATAATTAGTTACCAACAGAATCAAACTATGGCCTCCACCTAATTTTTTATCAAATTATCCTATGAAATCCATTCCCTACATAGCAAAGGGGGCTTCTACCACTACAGGATTTAATAGTAAGGCTCCTGAAAATTTCATTTTGCTTGACAATCTCTAACATGGCTCTCATTTTTTGACAAATGTGTTGCCCCTCTTTTGGTCTGTATCCACTTTAGACAAAGTGAATGTTTAATGTATAGTGGTGGTCTTGAAAGCTTCATGTTAGTCTTGAGTCTAAGTCTAGAAAAATTTCCCTTAGGCTAGGGAGACTTTACTAGATTTTTCCAAATTGACTTCTCTTGTGTGAACATAAGGGTTTCTGATTCTGAGTTCATGTTTTCATTGGGTAGGTTAAGTTCCCAATCTGGTAAAGGTCATGGTTTGAAGATTTCTAACATTAGTGTTACACACAATGGAAGTATGTAGCCTTAATCCTTTATTTTGTAGCTTGGTAGAAAATTAGGTTCGAGCTTGTCCACTGGTGGAAAAGTATCAACAGAGTGCATCTTCCATCGATGACTACTAAGTGATGTCTTAGCAAGAAGTACAATTCTAAAATGGATCCTTTAGGCTTAAGAAGGGCTGTTGTGTCTGGATTACACCTCTGCAAGCCAAAGGGAATGATTCAATAGAAAGAAATTGAGGAAATAAGCCAAAGGCAGAAAAGAGGAAAATGACTTCTCCTCTACTCCTACAGGAGGGTTTTGACCCACGGAGTATGTTTTTCGCCGAGCCATTTCAATGAAGCAATTTTGAGGAAGGACCAGTGTCACAAAGAATCTGAGATATAAAGAAGGTAGGTGAAATCAACACATTCCATTTTGGCATCCTGATAGACCAAATTTCCCCCTTAGCAGATTTTTGAACCTAGAGCACTCCAAAAGCACTTCTCCTGCAAAGGAGAAGCAGAAAAGTGGTTTTTTGCTACCTCAAAAAAGTTACCATTGCGGTTACTAAAGGTGAAAAGACATTTCTTAACGGCCCGTAAAAGAAAGGTAATTAGTTCAAATATAGATGTTTTAATTCATAAATGACTGTTCCATTAATTGTTGAGGTCTTTTCATTCGTGTGGTGTGGGAAGCCAGTCATTAAATGGTAAAAATTCAAAATTTATAAGATTAGTTGGAGATTGCCAACAAGAGCCACCATTTTCTTGACATATTTCTTGAATTTAAAGCTTTAATACTGGTTCTTCTTTGTCCCTGCATTCTCAAAGATATCCCTTATTCTTGAATCAAATCATTCGAATCATGGCTTCCAGATTCATAGGATTCGACAGAATAAATGATATTACTTTTGAATGGCATAAGATTTCAGATACATCTCTGAAGTTCTTTGACATGCAGAACTTCCATAATAGATTAAAAGTGGACCAGATACATCCTATTACTCAGAAGTTGAAGGAAAGTGGATTAGTTGAGGCCGCTAGTTTTCTTGTGGTTGTTCAAGCCCCAAAATTAATCTGGGAATGCATCGCTCGATAAAACGTAGATACTAGGTAAATTCTCTTGCCTAATGATACGGTGCTGCTATCTATTGACAGGGAATCGATCTAGAACTCACTTCACATCCTAGAACAAGCTGAGTATTTAGAAATGACATACAATTGAGTGGTGACTAGATATATAGCCAAAAAGTTAGTTTGGAAGAAGGAGATAATGAAAGCATGGTTTCAAGAACCCAAGAGTGCCAAAGGGAAGCTACCAAAGACATTATATGACACTAGCCTAAAGTTGGAGATTGCCAAAATTCTGGTGTTACTCCATAGGATCAGAGGTGAGAGTGAGGCACTCAATTTTGTTGATCATCACTTCTTCCTGGTTCAGGTAATCTGTTCCCAACATCACTTCATTGATTGGGTGCTTATGGTAAGTGAGAATCTCTTGGAGGCCCTAGATAGAGCTAAACACCAGAATGAATTTTACATGTCTTCAGTCCTCTTATATATTCTAGCTACACTCCAAATTTTGTTAGTTCTTCCTAGATTAGAGGAATTTCCAAATGATGTCAAGAGTTATGAATTTTTCCCCTCTTTGCAATTGTATAATAGTTATGTTGAGTATCTTTCGGTTAATGATGTATTTACAATGAGATTATGCAGGGAGTTACAAGGCTGTCAAGAAAGGAGATTCTCCCTTGAAGCCATGGCTTTCATCAGCCAATTTGGATGCTATTTCATTCAATTTAGAGGTTTCTAATATTTTCATCTTGCAGGTTTTGATGATTTCCCTTTGAAGCTGCCCACGTATCCTACTGATATGATCATGCTTATCAAAGTAATGAGGCAAGCACTGCAAGTGAACATACTCTATTCTAAGGCTAATAAAGGAGGGATACGACATACCCATGACCATCAGAGCTTACAACTGCACATCCTAGTATGAGGCGAAGAATGTTCTCAAAACATTCTCAAAGAGGTCTTCATTGGAAACCTATGATGTCTTGAGACTGAAATATGACCCAGTGAACTATGCCAGGGATGTATTGCAAATGAGTCATGCAATTCATCATGTACATGATATTGAAGACTACTAGGCTAATTGTAAGGATGATTTGGAAAGTAGAGAGAGATTCTACACCCAGTTAACTATTGAACAAATCAAAAGGTTCAATGTTACATTGTAGTAGAGGGGCTAGAAGATGATGGCAATCATATGTATGATAATACATATCTAGAGGAGATAAAGCTCACCCATGTCAATTCTGAACCCATGCTGGACCAAGCCATTAGTGATTTACCAACTATAATGGAGGGTGTCTACAAAAGAATAGAACAATGGGTCGAATGGATAACAGGAAGGAGGAAGAGGTCAGAAAGGAAGCCTCCTACTCAAAGAACTCTGACAAAGGATTCCTCCAACATCATAACAAATTCCTCGGTAATACTCCCAACTATGTCCAAAATTTCTTCTCAGCCAGCTAGTGGAGGTGATGAACCTCCTGAGAAAGAAGTTCAGCCAAAGAAGACTTGTGGAGAAGGTTCACTCCCAAATATTAGAACAACAAAAGGAGCTCGCCAAGGATGCAGAGCCAGAGCAGTCAGTAAAAGCAGTCATAGTAGATGTATCGGTTGATACCCTATCCCTGAATTCTCCAAGGAGAGGGTCTCCCATCATAGTGGAAGTAGGTGAAGATATCCCTTCAACAAAAGAATCAGAAGGAGAGGCTAGGAAGAAATAGAAGGTCACTTTATTAGCCAAATTGGTATCCTCTTCTCCTACTTCAGTAAAAAAATTTCTTTGAGACCAAAGTCTACACCTCCAGTCATCAGGAAGTTGTTAATTGAGGCATTGGTTTCTGCCAACAAAGTCACTAGTGCAGAGTCATGGATAGAACATACTCTGGAATGCAAGAGAAAGAGGGCGAAAGAAGGGGCTTCCAACAAACAAACTCTGTCATGAGCCTTTCAGCCCAAGGCCACTATGAGAAAACCGAAGAAAGTAAAGATGATGTCTACTCTAGGTTGTGACCCTGAGACCAGGCACTTCACCATGGAAGTGGCCAAACCAACCGAGGATGGTAGATTTGAAGATATGACTGCTTTGAATTTTCAATTGCAGTCATTTGATATGGGGTTATCTCATCATGACACCAAGGTAGACTGGTGGAAGTCTACTAATGTGGTGATAAAAGAAGAACTCAAGGAGCTTAAGACTGCCAAGGTTCAACTGAAGGAAGAAGTTTCTGAGCTTACAAATTTCATAAGATAGCTCCTCACCCTAATTTTAAGTGTTCCCAACACCCAATCCACCTTTGATCCCAACTTAGTAGAGAATCAAGCTATACTGGCCAAGTTACAAGAAGATTGCCACTTCACATAGATTGGTAGAGGATGGGGTGAGAGGCTCAAATATAAAGGGTTGATAATTGTTGAGTAGTTGGGTAATGGTCTCTTGAGGTTGGAGACAGAAAGGAATAACATCAAGAAGAACTTACAAACTCTTGCATCTGAGAGAATGAAGTGTCAAGAGTGCATAGTAACGCTCCATGTAGCTGTGAAGATGAATAAAAAAGAGGCGTTGAAAGTCCAGATTCTAAAGAAAGGAGATGAACCTCTGATCAAGTGGCTTCAAAGTTTAGATTTCAAAATTGAAAAGATTATCCAGGCTGAGACAGGGTTGTAGCAAGTACACATTAATGTCAAAGAAGAGAAGAACAAAGACTTCAAGATTCTCCAAGGTTTGCATACAAAATCACAGACAAGTGGAGAAGGTAAGGAAATGATAGGAATGGCCAACATGAAGAAATCATTCTCTGATTATGTAGACAAGTTGTTAGAGCCATCTTCCACCCACTTGGAAAAAGTGTTAGAACTTCAACAGCTGAGAGGATGCGTTTATAAAGCCATGGAAGAATTCAAGGATCAGACATACGCAATTTAAAGTCTGGCTAAAGAACATTCTAGATGGCTCATCCGATACACCAATGTCCACATTAATAGACATGAAGAACTTATCCAAGTCATCGTCGCTATCACTACTTATAAGGCTAAATTAGGTAAAGGGAGCGAAACTGAAGCTTAAAGTAGATTCTCTCTTTGTACTAAATTTTGATCAAAATGTAATGGTTAATCTTTCAATTATCATTTCTAGTTGGGGAAGTTGAACCGTTTTGGTTACCCCTTCTTTTTGTAATGACCCAATCTGGGACTCTATATGTACTATTTCCAAAATCAATACAAAGGTTGGCTAAATTTTGGTGTGAAAGATAGCATTTTGCTGAGTCAAATTTGTATGTTTGAATACCATTATTTTATCTGTTCCATTTGCATTATCTTTCTGTTGAATTTGGATGTTTCTTTGAATTTGGATTTACAATCTGTGTTTGAACCAGAGCTTTGTATTATGATTTGATACAATTAGCAAAAGGAGAAATTCATTGTTATCTTAAGTTTGGGAAATGTTCTTGTGATATAGATCGATTCATTGTCGTTCCATCATTAATCTTTAGTCTTGCATCTGCATTTTTAGTAGAAGTTCATGCACTACCAATTTTGGAGTTAATCTGATTGATGAAACCTTAGAGTTGGCTATATTTAGAGTTTAATTCATTCTGCCTGAGCTATTTCCTGCCTAGGATTAGCTTGGTTTACCTCTTCTGTTCTTGGGTTAAGAACATACCCCTGTTAGACTAGGAAAGAGTAAAATTCACTAAAAATCATTCATTTAAGGGAGTTAAACCTTTAAATTCAGAGGGAAATTAGTTTTTCCAATTATGATTTTCCAACTGTTGTATTCGATTGTTCTTAAGTATTTTGGGTATTTTAGAGTTGAATTGAAAAGAACAATCTATTTACTAAAAGAATTTTGGCAACTCTGCTGGGGAGATAAACATTCGTTACACCAGAAGCATATCATGAGGAAAGATGGTGCTTCCCCATGAAAATATAATTCCTATACTCCAACCAAATGTTTGTTTTCAAGATGATCAAGAAGAGCTTATTTCCTCGCTGAACACTTTTGCCTGGAGGAACATAAGAAGCACCGAACATTATAGAAACACAAGTCAAGTGCTAGAGCAAGAAGAAGCTAGAGCATAAGAACTTGAAAGAGCCTTCTGAAGGAGAGATCAAAGAAGAGCACAATGCCAAGCTGAGCATGAAGCTAGGCCACAAAATTAGTCAAAAATATGGAGCCTAAAAAATTTCTCATGAGCACAAGGAAAGAAGGAAGTGTTAGCTCTTTTTCTTGTAGGAATCAATTAAAAAACAAATAAATGCCTAACCCTCTATTCCCAACTTAGATTCATACATGAACAAGGCTAATTAACAAGGATTCTATCCTTCTTCACTTTGAGCTCCACAAACTCAGCCAGGTGCACCTATCTTCAGATTCATTGATTCACAGAGAATCTTACAGTGGATCAAGGATTTATAATCCTTCTTCTTTTTAAGTTCTCAGAACTAGGAAGGCTAACCTATTGATTCTCTCTTTAAGGAATCACTAAAGTGAATTGTATTTAATAAAATTAACTAGACATGTATTTGAGATAATAGAAACATAAAGATTGATTAATATTGGATTGATGATAACAACCACTTGTCAGCATTTTGGCCAGTGCCTAATCATGGGTTATAGAGTCAAAATAAACACACATGTATCAGGGATAATTAATGGAAATATTAATAAAACCTCAGATGGAATGCCTTACATACTATCCTCTCATCCTCACACCCCTATATCAAATTCTTGAATAAACCCTAACCCTCTGCAATTACCTGCAAGATTTAAACTCTCCTTGAAAGCAACTCACAAACAATGACATAGCTATCTTATAACCAGTATACTCAAATTGCCTTACAAATTGAATATACAAGAACTAAGAGAAAATATAAAAAGGCATCATTGGTGTAAAAATGGAAATTCCATTATATTTCATTAATATAAACTTGACATCAGTACATTCAAAGACTCAAAACCAAAGCTCAGACACAATTCAGAAGTCTACTTTGCAGTTTTTATTTTACCATCCCTTTTAGAATATTACAACTTGGTACTTATAGATAGCCCTAGTCATCTTGGAATCCTTTTAGAAAATAAGGATGCATAAAGCTTTAGATGACTAGGCTAGAGGAAAAAATACATTTTACATATGAGACAAAAATCAGGCAGAGGGAATAACAAATCTTTGTTACAAGCCATGTAATCTTTTGTCCTGTGACCGCCTAAATGCTTGATGTTGCTCCAAATTTGTTGGGTCCTTATCTTCTGGAATATGTCCTCTTAGTGATGTAGAATCCTTGATCTTGATTTGTTCACATAGCTCATCATCTTTGGTTCTCGCTGTAACTCTTATATTTACTACCTTATGCTACCTGAGTGACCACACCATATTTTCTCACCCAAGTGGTAAACACCTCATCATCTGGCCAACTAAAATTGAGCACCTCATCCTTCTAGCTATTGAAATCCTCCCAATCAACATTGGCCTTCTCAAATTTTTCTTCCCAGGATTCAAAAAATGCCTTGGCTTTATTTAGAATATCAATAGTTAGCACAAACCAGCCGATATTTCCCAATGTAATAATACTTTTTGTTCTGCTGGTTAGTGCTTCATTTAGTTTCCTTAGCCATAGGGCTTCATTCTTTATGTTCCCATCCATTTTGAACATATTGGGAAACATGTCATATCTATCCCTGGAGAACTCTCCTCTCAAAGCTTCTACTCTTCTGATGACCATGCTCTTCTTGGTGTCCAAGTTGACCATTAATTTGAGACATTTGTGGGTTCTTGTCAAGATAATGTCAATATTTTTTTGTTTTTTTGAGAGAGAGTAAAAGGATTTGACATGGGCTGACTTCCCCTTCCAGTTATCAACTATTAGATCCCACTACTTCTTTCCCTCATCATGACTATTCAATATGCTAGCAATCTTCTTTCCTAATAAATAGAGGTTGGGAAGGTTAACCTCACTAGCACATATCTTGAGGTTGGAATATATTTGGTCAGAATGCCTTTGCTTCACCAATTCCCTAGCCTCTTTATATGCAGGGGAGTCTTCAATATCCTTCTTTCCCTCTCCTTCTAACCTTGATCTTTCATTGATAAGCCTGTTCTTTTTAGCTTCCAACTCTGCTCTCTTAGCATCAATGGCCTCCTGGGTAGTTGGACTCAAAGGTGCAGGGGACGGGGGATAAGTCATATTTTGTGTTTAGGATATCATATGCCTCTTTCTCCTTCTTAGCCAATTTGAGGCTTAAAATTTTTGTTTGAAAGGCTATGTTTTCTGCCTCTATACCCAAGGTGTCAAAAACTCTCTTGACAATGAGTTTTTTGGTTTTCGGTATTGTCAATCCCATCATCTTACTTCACTCTTCTTTTGCCTTTCTTTTTTAATGACGAGATGGCCAAGGCTGCATGGTCTTCACTAAATAGGGCACCAATTGATGTCCCAATAGTGCTCATTAGTTTTTCCTATTTCCTGACAACATCAAAAACTACTGCATCTGCTAAGTCCCACTGAGGCAATATAAGGACCCCTACTTCTTAACCAATTCCCTACCTTCTTCTGGGGTGATCTTATCAAATTTTGAGACCATCTCTTGCTTGACCTCTTTCTCTATATCATCCTTAGCACAATTAGGCTGAGCTTCCTATAGCTTCTGACATTTATGGTTGAATTCATCTATATGGCTTCTCCACAAGATTTAAATAAATGCCCTAGTTTTGACAAAATTGTCATCCGATAAGATCTCATCACTGGCTTGCTGGGTAATAGGGTCTAATTCCTTACCAGTGAATTTTTCCACTATGAGGTCAGCTACTGTATGCCTAGGTGTGTTCAGCATCCCTTCTTTTAATTCCTGGGCAGTAACAACGATTTCTTTAGCATTCCTCAATTGAACCAATTGCTCAGCAATGGCTTGGTCATCAAAATGCATGGGGGACTGGGTAGGAGAGTACAATTCACTCTCTTGCTCTTTTGCTTCCACCTTTTTCCTCTTGGGGGAGGGTACTTCTTGAGTACTAGCACTGGCTAGCCTTTTCCCTTTGTGCTAAGGATGTTTATCAGCTTTGGGCATGATGGTTGTGTACCCTCTTCTTTTGTACACTACATAATCCCCAGGTGGGACCACTCTTCCTTGCTGAAGTTTGCTTAAAATAGCATGAGCCTTTTCTGGCTTAGCTTCCATTATCCTATGCTTTTTCTCATTTAAGGTCTTCATTATTCCCTCAAATAAAGTCATTAAAGACTCAATTTTCTTGGACCATGAGGAAAGTACATTGAGAGGCTCATAAGTCCTATCAAAATTGTGCACAAAGTCCAAAGACTTCTTTTACACCATCCACTTCTCCTTTCTGATCTCTTGGTCACCTAGGTCAAAAATATTTCTAATGGTGTCGTCAGGATAGTTAAACTGATGCTCTAATGTCAAGCATTTGGTTCTTTTTCTGAACATACCCATTATAAAGTTTTCATTATTTGCACACTTAGATACAGATGTTGCTAAGTGATAGGGCTCAAAGTACTTGTCAAATTGGGTCCAACCATTCTTGATTATGATGAAATGGAAATCTCTAGTGAGGGTAGGCAAAATAATTCCCTTCATCTTTCCTACTAGGGCCTCCACATGTAATCCACCCAATTGCCTTATGATCTCTGCAATTCCAATCTTGAGAGGAACTCTGTAGGGAAGCACATTAGGGGTTCCCCTAAATCCATAAACTCTAATCACTGTAGAAACATGGTACAAAATTAGATATCCCCAATTATGGGCAATCTTTAGTTCTAGAGAAAACTCCATAGGTCTCAAAAGCCTCATTATTTCATTGTGGACCCTAGAATTTTGATTGCATAACAGTGACCTAAGCCTTGTTGCAAAAACCCTATCAAAGTAAACATAGCTAGCTTCTTTCCTATCCCATGAAAGATCAACACTCCACATCTAAAGAGGCAACTCTTCATCACCCTAGAACCTAGTCAATTCCATGTATTCCTCAAAGAAGTCTATATTATTGGACAAGAACATGTGCATCATGAGGGAATACCATCCCATTGGTTTCAGTATGTTTCGGTCCTAGATTCCTGCCAAACCTTCATGTATTTGTTGTGCGATGTAAGATGCAAAGTTGAAGACTACTGATAGGTGGGGATGCAGAATCTGAACCACCATGAGCATTATGTGGACAAACATTGTTACATATTCATCTTCTCCCAAAATATGGCATAGGGCACTGTACATTTTCCTAGCTTTGTCATTAAAGAAATCCAATTTGAATGTTTCTGTGGTTCTAGGCCCTACTACAATCAAGTCACCTATTTTGTTGAAGTATCCCTTTAAAGCCTCATCTCTGTAATATTCCCTCTGAGTCTAGTATACCTCTTTAAAATATTCAAAATCAATGTCATCCATATGTACTGAGGTATCACTCAACTTGAAGATTCTTCTAATCTCATCAGCTGAAACAGTCAACAGGGCATTTCCCTGGGTATCCCTAACAACCCTAGACACTTTGTCATACATGTTTGCAATCAGAGTGAACAAATCAGTAACAATAAACACCCCAAGTTCTATCAAATTTCCCATGTCTAACTTCCAAATGTTATAGTCTAGGGTAGGGGTGTTCCTTTGACTATATGCAGTTCTAGTTAGGGTGAGATCATTAAAACTAGTTTTGAAATCTCTTTCCCATCGACCCGAATCATACAGGCCTTCTCCTACTTTGAGACGGGGATTCAATGGAACTATCCTCTTGATTTGGGTCACATCACATGTAGATCCTGACAACTGTTGCAGCAAATCCTCCCTAATCTTTCTCTTCTGGTAGTCTACTTCTCCAGTAATTTCAATCCTAGGGGCCATTTTTAATCTAGGGCTTTTTTGATATGAATTTAGATTTTAAGATAAGAAATCTGAAAACCCTTTTGAACTGTAAATCTTACTCAAAACCTAAATACTGGTGAATTATAAAAGCTTACCTATTTTTCAAAGTTGTCACATGGAGCTAATTACCTCTGCAATTCCATCTTTTGCTCAAATGACTTTGGTGAATTATTGTGACTGCAAGTCGACTTAACCAATTTTATGGCTTCAAAAAAATTAGTTATTCAAATTGAATTCAGCTGGAGTGGCCACACATTCTGCAATCAATTCGTAAGCTTCTATTTCATTGCTTAACGACTCTCTACAACTCATTTTGAAAACTTTGAATTTAAGCCGTAGATATTGAACATCATTTTCTTCATCTAACAGCTATCTTATTTTCATGGAAACAACTATTTATCTAGGACACCTGTCGCTACCGCTTAATCGCTTACCCATTATATTTCAAGCAATTTTCCCTTAAGCGTTTAAGTGGACCGTCAGATTCTTTTATACTTGCAACCTTATTAACATTACTTAAGTACCTTACAAGACCCACCTTTTGTGCCACGCATCGCCCAGACTTGATCGCTTGCCCATTAGATTTTGTTCACTTTTTTCCTAAGTGATTAAGCTGACCATTGATCTTTCCCATATATGCCACTCCTTTAACTCCACCTTTACGACCTCAGCTGGCCCCGCTGGGACACGTGTCGCTACTACTTAATGGCTTACTCTTTAGATTTAGAGCACTTTATAGTTAAGCCATTAAGCTGACCGTTAGATAGGAAACAATTTAATTGATCTATAATTATTGCCAGCTCTAAGTATTTGGGTCCACCAGCTGCCAGATGTCAACACCGCTTAATGGCTTGTCTGATAGATGTCGAACATTTTTCCTTTAAGAATTTAAGCAGATTGTAAATTCTTTCTTAACTTGTCCACTGTTTAACTTAGAAGATTTATGAATTTCGGCCACACCAAGGACACACGACACCACCACTTAATGGCTTACTCTTTAGATGTCGATTAGTATTGGATTAAGCTATTAAGCAGGCCATCTGATCAAAAAACATTTTCTCACCACATAAGACAATGAAGTAAAAGGATTTTCTTAGCGGCATGACTTAGGAAATATTAAAGTGGTTAGAGTAACACAACTTTATAACCCAACCCTTTTAAAATGAATACATGACTTATGACAACTTAAGTGACTGAAAAAGAAACGCAAAAATAGAACCCGCCAAGACACATAGGGCATTTAGACTCAAACTCGAAAAGGGTTATAGCATAAACTTGAGGGTTCAGGCATTTTTTAGAATTTTAAACTAGGTCAAAGGTAAGAACAGATTTTGTAGAGGCATGCTAATAATTTTAACCATGAATTTGAATCCTTGGACACGATAGATGACAGGGGACCTCAAGAAATTTATAAGGCAAAGTTCAAACATGAAATAGCACCAATAGTGGCTCTCTCTAAGGATGTTTAAATACTGGTTTATAACAAGAACCACAAATCTCTAGGAAAGTAGACCACGAACCAAACTAACCCAAAACTGGAAGCAAACACACAACAAAAAGGAAACACACCTATACATAATGATTCAAACTTATTGTGTTTACCTTTGTCTTTAGCTCTGGTATTCCATTGCAGTACAAAGTCACCAGGCTGAAACTTTCTCTCATTTGCCTTTCTGTCAAAAAGATATTTCATTTTTTGTTGCAATTTAATGTTTTCTCTTTGTCTTTCTCTCCTTATTTCATCCAATTCTACCAACTAAACCATCCTTTCTTCCATAGGTTCAGGAACTTCCATTTTTTCATTTTGGATAAATTTATAAATTGGGAGCAAATTATTGACAAGCATTCTTGACTAAACACCATAAACCAATTCAAAGGGAGATTTTCCAGTGGCCTTCTTGACAGTGATCCTATCATCCCAGAGGGAAAGTTTCAATTTAACATGCCAAGCTCTCTTATTCCCTTCCAAAGTCTTTTTTAATATTTGTAAAATACTCTTGTTACTGTATTTTTCCTGGCCATTGGCGTGAGGGTGATATGGGGATGAATAAGACATAATAATTGCCATATTAGAGAAAAAGTCAATGAATTCTTTAGATCTGAAGCACATGGCATTATCCATTACCAATTTAAGGGGAACACCAAATCTTGTAATTACATTATCCATTAGAAAATCAATAACCACAGTGCTTGTTGCTCTCTTAGTTGGGATTGCATCTACCCACTTTGTAAAATAATCAGTTATCAGTAAAATCCAACTATGCACCCCACTTGATTCTCAGCAAACTCTCCTATAAAATCCATTCCCCACAAAGAAAAGGGAGCCTCTACTACTACAGGGTTTAAAAATAATGCTCCTAAATACTTCATCTTACTTGAGAACCTTTGGCATGGCTCACATTTCCTGACAAAAGCATAAGCATCTTGAAACAAACAAGGCCAATAATATCCAAATCTTAGAATTTTATGAGCTATTGATCTAGTAGAATAGTGCCCTCCATAGATTCCAGCATGCATTTCTTTCAATACCTTCTCTAATTGACCTTTGTCAAGGCATAATAAAAAGATCCCATCTCTATTTTTCCAGAATAAATCACCCTGCAACAAAACATATTTCGGAGATTGCAATCTCAAACTCCTCCTTTGGTTTTCATTCAAATCATCTGGGCATTTAGCATTTTTTAGAAAATATACAATATTGGCATACCAAGGTTGCATTTCAATACTTGTTAAGGAATTCTCATCAATATCAACACTGTTAACTTGGACCAAATCCAAATTTTCTTCTATCATCAACTTTTCCAATCCTAACCCCCTCACTAATTTGGTGATATGGATGTCTAGATCAAACTCTTGAATTTTATTTATCCATTTACACCTTTTAACTATTGCTTCATTCTAAACCAAAATGTCATTGACAATAGTATGAGGAACATATGCATTTATTTTTGCACATACCAAACAAGGCCTAAAAGCCTTGACTGCCTTCACCAAAGCATATTCTTGTTTCTCCATCAACTGATAGTTTAATTTAGCTAACTGCAATGACTTGCTAAAAAATGCAATGGGATGTTCAAATCCCTCACCATCTTTTTGTAATAAGACTGTTGCAATAGTATGGAATGAAGTAAAAGTAAACAAAGAAAAGAGCTTTGTGTAATCAGGAGATACAAGTGATGACATGTAACTGATTAAATGTTTGACTATATTAAGTTGAAGATGATGCAAGACATTAAATTCGTTAATGGTTTGTATTGTCATTGATGTCAACTTGATATCATCTGTATGGTCATATACATAATGCCAAAGACTTTAGAGAATCAATGGAACAAAGGTTATGCTTTCAGCAATGCATAAAAGTCAAGTATTCACTAAGTGACAGACTACACTGACGGAGTGCACACCATCGGTAAAGATAGAAATAAAAGTCATAGTGATGCCCGACGAGCAGAAGACAGTGTTGCCTGACAAAGTAGAATCAAAGGATGCCTGACAAGTTAAAAAAAGTGTTGCCCAACGAGAAAGATCCAATGATGCCCGACGGATGGAGATCTCGAAGCTAACTGAAGTTACACCAACGGAACTGGCAGTTGTCACCGATGATGAACGACAGAATTGACCGACAGAGTAGAGAGATCAGAAAATGAAAAAATATCTAGCTGGCAGAGCTAAAGGATACACTTAACTAAATGTTTTATTTGTTTTATTTGACCACAGTTAAGTAAGTAATTTGTACAACTGGCAACAAGATAACTATGAGATAAATTAGGAGTTAAAGCCATAAATCAATTTGGCTGGATTATTTTTCACGCCAAGAATCAAGAATCAAGAACCAAGAATTAAGGATATCATGTCTATTTAAGAGACAAGCATAATTCATTCCCATAAGAAATTAGATACATGGGGGAGTGAACTAATAGAAGATGCTGAAGAGAAACTGATGAAGAATAACTTCATGCAGTCCTGATCAATCAAGCTAAGGGAGAGCTAAAGAATTCTACAGACACCGATGAATAGAAAAGCACAGCGTCATAGAGCAGAAAGAGTTAAGTACAAAGGAATTAAATTGATACATTGATCAGAAAGATATTGTAAGTAAATAGATCTGAAATTTTTTCATTCAGTTGCATTAGAAATAGGTCATTTTATTTCAGTTTAACCATTGAAGCATTAAGTCTCTTAACAGAGCAGGACTTAACAGTATTTTGTAATTGAGGTATATCCTAACAGATTACCAGAAGGTTGACTCATGATAGTAGCACTGGTCTTACCTAAATCCTATTGACAGTCTAAGAAGGA
>MU223937.1:115338-129728 GCA_018584345.1 Thuja plicata | reverse complement strand
GTCAACTTGATATCATCTGTATGGTCATATACATAATGCCAAAGACTTTAGAGAATCAATGGAACAAAGGTTATGCTTTCAGCAATGCATAAAAGTCAAGTATTCACTAAGTGACAGACTACACCGATGGAGTGCACACCATCGGTAAAGACAGAAATAAAAGTCACATTGATTCTCGACAAGAAGAAGACAGTGTTGCCCAATAAAGCAGAATCAAAGGATGCCCAATGAGCTAAAAAAATTATTGGCTGACGAGCAAGATCCAATGATGCCCGATGGACGGAGATCCCGAAGCTAACTAAAGTTACATTGATGAAACTGGCGGTTGTCACCGACAACAAACTGCATAATTGACCAACGGAACAGAGAGATCAGAAAATGAAAAAATATCTAGCTGGAAGAGCTAAAGGATAGACTTAACTGGTTGTTTTATTTGACCACATTTAAATAAGTGATTTGTACAACTGGAAAGAAGATAACTACGAGATAAATCAGGAGTTAAAGCCATAAATCAATTTGGCTGGATTGTTTTTCACACCAATAATCAAGAATCAAGAACCAAGAATTAAGGATATCATATCTATATAAGAGACAAGCATAATTAATTCCCATAAGTAATCAAATACACGGGGGAGTGAACTGATAGAAGATGCTGAAGAGAAACTGATGAAGAATTAACTTCATGCAGTCCTGATCAATCAAGCTAAGGGAGAGCTAAATAATTCTGCAGACACTGACAAACAAAAAGCACAGCATCACACATCAGAAAGAGTTAAATACAAAGGAATTGAATTGATACATTGATCAGAAAGATATTTTAAGTAAATAGATCTGAAAATCTGCAATTTAGTTGCATTAGAAACAGGTCATTTTATTTCAGTTTAACCATTGAAGCATTAAGTCTCTTAACAGAGTAGGACTTAATAGTCTTTTGTAATTGAGGTATATCCTAACAGATTACCAGAAGGTTGACTCATGATAGTAGCACTGGTCTTACCTAAATCCTATTAACAGTCTAAGAAGGAGGCTGATTCAAGGATGGTAGTAAGATTTGCATAAAGCCTATTGACAGTCATGAGATTGATTCAAGGATGGTAGTGTAGATGCCAGATACTTAGTGACAACCTATGTATAAAAATCCTCTAACAAGGTCACACTTAACCGTGTGTTTGTAACCTTTAACAAGGTTGGCTCCTAGGAGGGCTCACTTCAGAAGAGTGAAAAATTGGGGTACTGGTCCCAACAATTTTTCCCTTAACAGGGTTTCCATTTTAAAATCCTTGTGTTATATGTGTATGGTTCATTACTTTATTGTTTTACATTCTACATATGCATTTATGGATTGACTGTATACTTTGCATATTTACTAAGTATTGGTAAATATTGTTTACTACCTATCAGTTATCAAGGAGAATAAGGACATACAAGGTAAATCGATAGACAGTTATTTGTTTCAATTATTTCAAAGGCATGCATCTTGTTGGGACTTAATAATTTGAGAAGTATTCATTGGTGGATTAAAGTTTAAATTGGATAAATTTTTGAGGCCACTGATTTACCCCCCCCTCTCAGTTATTACTAACAAAAAGGACCGATGCTTCTTGAATAGCTTTCTTTATTTTTTCAAAGGATAACTGAGCCTCTTGGTCCCATTCAAAATTTACACTTTTCTTCACCAATTTGACAATAGGTTTAACCAATTCTGCAAAGTTGGCAATAAATCTCCTTACAAAATTGATCTATCCTAGAAATGACTGTATTCCTTTCAGATTCTTAGGAGGAATCACTTTTTGAATAGCTTCTACCCTTTCAGGGTCTATTATGACTCCTTTCTTTAACACTATGTGTCCCAAAAGCTTCCCCTCAGTGATAGCAAAGTGACACTTCTTTGGGTTTATTGATACCCCATATTCCAATGATTTTATAATCACCTTTTCTAGATGATTGCAATGATCCTCTGCTCTTTTTGAGAAGGTTTTCAAGTCATCTTGGTATACTACCATTAGAACATCTAGAAGGTCTTTAAAAGCCACATCCATAGCCCTCTGAAAAGTTGCACCAGCATTCTTCAACCCAAAAGGCATGCGACCATATACATAAGTGCCCCAAGGAGTAGTAAACATTGTCTTGAAAAGTTCTAATTCCTTAACCAACACCTGGTTGTACCCCAAAAATCCTTCCATCATAGACAATATGTCACAGCCAGTGTTTTTATGTAACATAGCCTCCATGTTTGGCAGTCCATAATTATCTTTCAGTGATGCTACATTTAAGTTTCTAAAATCAACACACAATCTTATGTCCCCATTTTTCTTTCTCATAGGAAACAAATTAGAAACCCAAGATGAATGTCTTATAGGTTGGATAATACCCGCATCTCTCAGTTTCATCAATTCTGCTTACATTTTGGTAGCCAATGGTGGATTAATAGGCCTTTATTTTTTCCTGAAGGGTTTTACATTTTCTTTAAGAGGGATATCATGTTGGAAAATATACTTTCTATAAGCTTTAAGGTCCTCATAAGACCAGGCAAAAACATGCTTGTATCTCTTCAACAATTTTAACAAATTCTGTCTCACATTGCTATCCATTTTTTTGCTAATGTAGACTAGTTGGGGAGATGTTTCAGATCCCAAATAAACTTCCTCCAAATATCCCACCTTGGCATTGGACTTCTGAGTCATATAATTATCATTTATGTTGAACATGCCTTCCAATTCAACCAACCCTTTAGGAATGTGATTAGTATTTAGTTGGATAACCTCTTGATCAAAGACATATTCCTTATTATCCACAATTGATACTAAAGATTCACAATCAATCTTTTGATCATCATATTGGTCTACACACTGGATAAACCTGAGAATATCATCATCATCCTCAAAAACTTGCCAATTATGAATATTGTCAGGAACTGCAGACCTAATTTTTATTTCAACCATAGACATGCCAGTAAGAGTAGCATCATTATTTTTTAGGGCAACGTTTGCCAGAAAATTTGCCATTATATTATTTGATCTCTCTACCCATAAGATATTGAAGGCATCAAAGAATTCTATCCTATCCTAGACAACATATTTATATAATTTTAGTCTATCATCCTTAGCAGCATAATGTTCTCTAATCTGAGATATAATCAACTAGGAATCTCCATGGATTTTTAAACACTTAATACCATGCTTCATGGCAATATCCATTGCCAAGATCAAAGCTTCATACTCGGTAGTATTGTTTGTGCATTGAAAAGTTAGCAAGAAGGAATACTTGAAAGTGATACCTAATGGGGAAATAAACAAGACTCCTGCTCCAGATCCTTCTTTTGAACATACTCCATCAAAGCACATTTTTCATAGTCCATTTTGTTGCAACAACAATTCATCCACAATTGGGCCTGTATTTTTTAATTGTGGCTTGACCTCTTCAACAATAAAATTTTCCATATCAACATTTATGCAACAATTCAATTCTTCAAGTGGAACCTCCTCCACCATAACAGATGACCAGGGTTCCCTATATAATTTGACCTCATTCCCATTTACAGGGATGGTTGCATAGGATAAATCTAATTGCATCTTTCCTCCTACTACTGCTACCCATTGCCTTGATAGAAGCATACCATAATATGGTTTAGTATCCACTACCACTATGTCCATTCTGTAAGTTGCTTCAGGGAAAGCAATAATTTTCACCTCAATATCCTTCAATGTTCCTATCACAGGAACTTCCCTGTTGTCCATAGCATAGTAGCTCCCAGCAGATGTAGTGACCTGGAGGTCTAATTCCGTCATCACTTGATAAGACATCACATTTTCTGCTGCTCCAGAATCAATCATGCAATTTTTTACTAGGAAACTATTTACCATTAAGGTGACATAAAATGGATCAACAGACAACAGTTCTTGAGTTATTATATTTCCAATACAAATATTAGAAAATTCCTTTCTCTTTCATTTTCCTTTCACTAGTGGACCATTTTCTCTGGTATCATTTAGTATCAAAGGTATCTCCTCATGGTTGGGAACAAATACATCATCTATCCCTTTAAATAATGCTAGAGCAGCTTCTTTATACTCTTTTATTTTCAGCATTTCCATAAGGGGAACTGAAACTTTCATTTGGGTCAAAGCTTGTTTCATGTCAAAATGAGGCAATTCAAGGGACATATCACTTACTCTCTTTACTTCTTGGACTTGTCATTTGGTGCTAATTCTTCTCCCATTTATTCTTTTTTAGTGTGGTCAAAATATGACCCTGCTTGTTTCTTATATTTTCACTCTTTTCTTCCCTGACATGGGAATTCTCAGTAATTCTAAGCGGCTCCCCTTTTAAATAAATAGGAACATGCTTAGCTTGAGATGGTTGCACTATTCTATTTCTTAAGTTATAAGCACTTCTTTCTTGATTAATTGCTGCAACAGTTAGAGACCTCTCTTCCTCATTAGTGGGAGTCCTAAAATGAGATTGTGAACTATCATTACCCACCGTATTTATAGTTACTTGTGAAACATTTTCATCCTGATAGTTTTGACAGGGTGAATTTTGTGGTTGATGTCCAGAACAAGATTTATCCTCTGTAGACAAACTATCAGAAAATGATGTAGTACTAGAGAGCCATGGGTATGGTTTCTTCATAGTAAACATATTGATAGCAGGACCTTATTGTTCTTTCTCCTCTATTTGATCAAACAGTGCCTGGGCCACTACACATTGATAGGAAGAGTGTGGCATGTTGCAAGCATCACACCAAGGAGTATTCTCAACATAGTTGGCACTATTCCTCTTTAGGGGATCTGGGGTTTCCTTTGCCTTTGGGTTATCTTTCCCATTAGGGATAGGTTTACCATTATTCCAATTTGTCTTGTAGGGGTAATCTCTCAGGTTAGGCTATTTGTCAAATCTTTGGTTAGGGTATTTATTATCACGGTATCCCCCTCTATCATTTTTATCCACTTTGGCAGGAAGGTCTTTTACTGCACTCACCATTTTATCCACTGTATCATCTTCTTTGACACTTTTATTGGCTGGTCCCTTCTCCTTCCAAAGCTTATTGTCTTCCCTCTTCCCCAATTTCTTTAATGCTCTCCTATTTCTCTCAATGTCAATTTCTATTTTGTAGGCATCCCTTAAGGTAGTTGGGTTCTTATCTCTGAGTAAATAGGACATTTTCCATTAGTAGCATTGATATAAGTGGTAAGACACACTTCTACATCTAACCTTAAGACTTGGAAAAGTTTATTCATGGCCTTTTGAAATCTACTGTTAAAATCAGCCATACTTTCAATGGGGAACTCATTTAACATGTATCTAAAATTAACATGCTCTCTATACTATTCCCTAAAAGATTTTGCAAATTCATCTCAGGAAGTGATACTATCATTTGGTAAATTTATAAACCAATCCCTAGCATCCTCAATTAAAGATTGAACAAAAAGCTTCATAATGACATCCTCATTCTCAATTTCAAAGTTAGTCATCTTATCACTAAAAGATTTTATATGTTCTTCACAAGTAACAACATTATTTCCTGTGAACTTAGGGATTCTATCTCTTACCTCATTGGGGATCACATTAGGGTGACCAAGAATGCCTTCAAAGAAGAGAGCTCTATATCTATTCATGTGGATAGGCCTTCTTTGGAAATTCCTGGCTCACTATTACAATTTGGTCCAGCAACTCCTTCTTGATGTTGAATAGGTGGGGGAACACTTTGCTTAGGATTAGTAACTTGAATGCTTGGGACAAGACCACTGGGCTGAGCATTTATATTTGGGCGAGATTTCTTGATATTTTAATTAAAACTAGAAGATGGTATATTAGGAACACCCCCTTGACTGATTGGGTTTGAACCAGTATATTGATTTTGTGATTGTGTTCCATGATTAACTGGTATAGAAATACTTGCAGAAGTGTTAGTAGTAGCATGTAAAAAGGCTATCTTCATTCTCATATCTATTGTAGCAGCCTCTAATTCTAACTTCTCCAGTTGCTTGGCTAAATACTCTTTGGCTTTTCTGGCCTGCTCTAATTCAAGATCCACCTGGGATACTCCTATAGGGATATTCAAATTCTTCTTAGGTTCCTCTATAGTCACACCAGCAACCTTTTGCTTACCCTTATCAGGGGCATCCTTAGTATTCATTTTGAGTTTTCCATTTTTTTCAGTCTCATATGGGAACAATTGCCTAATAACAGGTCCTTCCTTCTCAAATTCATCCTTGTCAGGATTTGGGGCTTTATTTGGGATTTTGTTTCTCAAGTCATCAAGGTTGCCAAACAATTTTGGATTCAGAATTTTAACCTCTTGACTCAAACTCTTGGCCTTTAGGTCATTCCTTCTAGTCTCCGCTAAGAGCTCTTCCCTTTCTAACAGTAATTCATATATCTTTTGTCCACGTTTCTCCTCTGCTTCAGCTATTTCTTTTTCTTGTTCTTTCTTTTTTCTCTTCAGAGCCACAATTTCATCTTTCAATTTATCAGATTCATATGAAGTTGTTTCAATTGCAGAGGTCTCTTCTGGTGGAGCAAGGTTTTCCTCTGTAGGGAAGAAACCTATATCATCATTTTCTCTATCCTTGAAAGGATCGAAGTTGGTATTAGCTCTATAAGCATCAGCTGGCCCTGCAGGTCCTGCATCTTAAGATGAAGATTATTTTCTTTCAGGAATGAGAATCTCCACCCTTCCATTAGAAGTATGTTGGGAATTATACTTGGAAGTGCCTCTCTTGGACCATTACTTCCTTTGAGGTGTATGGAGTTCCTCTCCAACATTCATTTCAGGATTTTCTCTAAAGTATGATCTGGTATTCTTCTATCGACTCATCTTTCAGAATAAACAAATATTTTCAAAATATGTAAATGTACCACACTAGAATATATAGAGGTTAGAGTCACCACCTCTTTTCAAAGGATAAATATATGTAAAGATCAAGTGTCTTATCCTAATTTAGGTTTCCTCTTATAGCAATAAGTCAGATTGAAACTTGAAAATAAAGTTTTCTTGATAAATCCTCACCCGGTATCTTCAAGAAAATGATTCTTCACTACCCGTATTAATACAAATCTTTTCCATCCAGTGGATTTTCTTCTTGAAAACAAACAAGGGGTCAGATTAGAGATTTTAGAGTTACCAATTATTCCAACTGAGACAAGATCTACATCATTTTTAGGACCAAGACTTTCAAACAGTGTGCCATGATAGACAAGCAGATGAAACTCGCTTTAATGATTATGAGGAAAAATAAACTATTTCTCAGAATTGTGAGGACAAACTCTCTTATGAACATGACTCTTAGACCATTATAAAATCTCCCTAGTAGAGTCACCAATTTGTTAGGTCTTTTTCTTATAGAAATCAATTAAAACAACAATAATTGTTTGACCCTCTATTCCCAACTCAGATTCATACACGAACAAGGATAATTAACAAGGATGCTATCCTTATTCACTTTGAGCTCCACAAACTTAGGTAGGTGCACCTATCTTCAGATTCACTGATTCATAGAGAAACTTACAGTGGATCAAGGATTTATAATCCTTCTTCCTTTTAAGTTCTCAGAGCTAGGAAGGCTAACCTATTGACTCTCTCTTTAAGGAATCACTAAAGTGAATTGTATTTAATACAATTAACTAGACATGTATTTGAGATAATAGAAACATAAAGATTGATTAATATTGGATTGATGATAACAACCACTTGTTAGCATTTTGGCCAGTGCCTAATCATGGGTTATAGAGTCAAAATAAACACACATGTATCAGGGATAATTAATGGAAATATTAATAAAACCTCAAATGGAATTCCTTACATACTGTCCTCTCATCCTCACACCCCTATATCAAATTCTTGCATAAACCCTAACCCTCTACAATTACCTAGAAGATTTAAACTCTCCTTGAAAGCAACTCACAAATAATGACATAGCTACCTTATAACCAGTATACTCAAATTGCCTTACAAATTGAACATACAAGAACTAAGAGCAAATACAAAAAGACATAATTGGTGTAAAAATGGAAATTCCATTGTATTTCATTAATATAAACTTGACATCAGTACATTCAAAGACTCAAAACCAAAGCTCAGACACAATTCAGAAGTCTGCTTTGTAGTTTTTATTTTACCATCCCTTTTAGAATATTACAACTTGGTACTTATAGATAGCCCTAGTCATTTTGGAATCCTTTTGGAAAATAAGGATGCAACAAGCTTTGGATGACTAGGCTAGAGGACAAAATACATTTTACAGATGAGCCAAAAATTAGGCGGAGGGAATAACAAATCTTTGTTACAAGCTATGTAATCTTTTGTCCTGTGACCCCCTGAATGCTTGATGCTACTCCAAAGTTGTTGGGTCCTTATCATCTAGAATATGTCCTCTTAGTGATGTAGAATCCTTGATCTTGATTTGTTCACACAACTTGACATCTTTGGTGCTCGCTATCACTCTTAAACTGCCTTATGCTACTTGAGTGACCACACCATATTTTCTCACCCAAGTGGTAAACACCTCATCATTTGGCCAACTAAAATTGAGCACCTCATCCTTCTGGCTATTGAACTCCTCCCAATCAACATTGGCCTTCTCAATTTCTACTTCCCAGGATTCAAAAAATGCCTTGGCTTTATTTAGAATATCAATAGTTAGCACAAACCCACCGATATTTCCTAATGTAATAATACTTTTTGTTATGCTGGTTAGTGCTTCATTCAGTTGCCTTAGCCATAGGGATTCATTCTTTATGTTCCCATCCATTTTGAACATATTGGGAAACATGTCATATCTATCCCTGGAGAACTCTCCTCTCAAAGTTTCTACTCTTTTGATGACCATGCTCTTCTTGGTGTCCAAGTTGACCATTGATTTGAGACATTTGTGGGTTCTTGTCAAGATAATGTCAATATTGTTGTGTTCCTTTGAGAGAGAGTAAAAGGATTTGACATGGGCTGCCTTCCCCTTCTAGTTATCAACTATTAGATCCCACTACTCCTTTCCCTCATCATGACTATTCAATATGCTAGCTATCTTCTTTCCTAATAAATAGAGGTTGGCAAGGTTAACCTCACTCGCACATCTCTTGAGGTTGGAATATATTTTTTCAAAATGCCTTTGCTTCACCAATTCATTAGCCTCTTTATATGCAGGGGAGTCTTCAAGATCCTTCTTTCCCTCTCCTTCTAACCTTGATCTTTCATTGATAAGCCTGTTCTTTTCAGCTTCTAACTCTTCTCTCTTAGCATCAATGACCTCTTGGGTAGTTGGACTCAAAGGTGTAGGGGACGGGGGATAAGTCAAAAATGGACTAGATGAGGAAGGTTGGTGAGGCTCCTTAGCAATTACCCCTTGGGGCATTAATTTTATTTTTTGCTTTCCTTCCAAAGATGCTATTTTTTTATCTTTTAATAGGGACTTGACCCTTTCATTATTGTAGGCTTTGATTACAAATTCATATTTTGTGTTCAGGCTATCATATGCCTCTTTCTCATTCTCAACCACTCTCAGGCTTAAATTGGCTATTTGAAAGGATAAGTTTTCTGCCTCTATACCCGAGGTGTCAGAAACTCTCTTGAAAATGAGGTTTCCGGTATCCTCAATCCCATCATCTTCCTTCACTCTTCTTTTTCCTTTCTTTTTTAATGACCAGATGGCCAAGGCTGCATGGTCTTCACTAAACTAGGCACCAATTGATGTCCCAATAGTGCTCATTGGTTTTATATGTTTCCTGACAATATTAAAAACTACTGTATCTTCTAAGTCCCACTGAGGCAATATAAGGAACCCCTACTTCTTAACCAATTCCTTACCTTCTTCCGGGGTGATCTTATCAAATTTGGAGACCATCTCCTACTTGACCTCTTTTTCTATATCATCCTTGGCACAATGAGGTTGAGCTTCTTGTAGCTTCTGACATTTATGATTGAATTCATCTATATGGCTTCTCCACAAAAAATGAATAAATGCCCTAGTTTTGACAAAATTATCATCCGACAAGAATTCATATCTGACTTTCTTGGTAACAGGGTCTAATTCCTTACCAGTGAATTCTACCACTATGAGGTCAGCTGTTGTATGCCTAGGTGCCTCCAACATCCCTTCTTGTAATTCTTGGGTAGTAATAATGATTTCTCTAGAATTCCTCAATTTAACCAATTTCTCAGCAGTGGCTTGGTCATCAAAATGCATGGGGGACTGTGTAGGAGTGTACAATTCACTCTCTTGCTCTTTTTCTTCCACCTTTTGCCTCTTGGGGGAGGGTACCTCTTGAGTACTAGCACTTGCTGGCCTTTTCCCTTTGTGCTAAGCAGGTTTATCAGCTTTGGGCATGATGGTTGTGTACCATCTTCTTTTGTAGACTACATAATCCCTAGGTGGGACCACTCTTCCTTGCTGAAGTTTGCTTAAAATAGCATGAACCTTTTCTATCTTAGCTTCCATTATCCTCTAATTTTTCTCATTTAAGGTCTGCATTATTCCCTCAAATAAAGTCATTAAAGACTCAATTTTCTTGGACCATGGGGAGAATACCTTGAGAGGGTCATAAGTCCTATCAAAATTGTGCACAAAGTTCAAAGAATTATTGTACACCATCCACTTCTCCTTTCTGATCTCTTGGTCACCTAGGTCAAAAATATTTCTAATGATGTCCTCAGGGTAGTTAAACTAATGCTCTAATGTCAAGCATTTGGTTCTTTTTCTGAACATACCGATTATAAAGTCTTCATTATCTGCACACCTGGATACAGATGTTGCTAAGTGATAGGGCTCAAAGTACTTGTCGAATTGGGTCCACCCATTCTTGGTTATGATGAAATGGTGGTCTCTAGTGAGGGTAGGGAAAATGATTCCCTTCATCTTTCTTGCTAGGGCCTCCTCATGTAATCCACCCAATTTCCTTATGATCTCTGCAATTCCAATCTTGAGAGGGACTCTGTAGGGAAGCACATTAGGGGTTCCCCTAATCACTATAGAAACAGGGTACAAAATTAGATCTCCCTAATTATGGGAAATCTTTAGTTCTAGAGAAAACTCCATAGGTCTTAAAAGCCTCATCATTTCTTTGTGGACCATGGCATTTTGATTGCATAACAGTGACCTAAGCCTTGTTGCAAAAATCCTATCAAAGTAAATATAGCTAGCTTCTTTCCTGTCCCATGAAAGATCAGCATTCCACATCTGAACAGGCAACTCTTCATCACCCTGGAACCTAGTCAATTCAATTTCTTCCTCAAATAAGTCTGCATTATTGGACAAGAACATGTGCATCATGAGGGAATACCATCCCATTGGTTTCAGTATGTTTCTGTCCTGGATTCCTGCCAAACCTTCATGCATTTTTTGTGCAATGTAAGATGTAAAGTCAAAAACTACTGATAGGTGGGGATGCAAAATCTAAACCACCATGAGCATTATGTGGAAAGGAATTGTTACATCTTCATCTTCTCCCAAAATGTGGCATAGGGCACTGTATATTTTCCTGGCTTTGCCATTAAATAAATCCAATTTGAATGGTTCTGCGGTTCTAGGCCCTACTACAATCAAGTCACCTATTTTGTTGAAGTATCCCTTTAAAGCCTCATCTCTATAATATTCCCTCTGAGTCTGGTATACCTCTTTAAAATATTCAAAATCAATGTCATCCATATCTACTGAGGTATCACTCAACTTGAAGATTCTTCTAATCTCATTAGCTGAAACAGTCAACAGAACATTTCCTTGGGTATCACTAACAACCCTAGACACTTTGTCATAAGTGTTTGCAATTAAAGTGAACAAATCAGTATCCATAAACACCCTAGGTACTATCAAATTTCCCACATCTAACTCCCAAATGTTACAGTCTATGGTAGGGGCATTCCTTTGACTATATGCATTTCTTGTTGGAGATTTGATTCATAACAGTTGATTGATTGTATGTTTGTCATTGATGACAACATATAATACACAATAGTACTTCTATATGTATTTATCCAAATAATGAAATGAATACTTGCATGGATAGATACATGTTGTTGACATGTTTATTATGGTATGTTCATACACGTAGACCCAGATATGATGTTTCAGTAAAGATATGTAATTATGTTATTAGCGGTTACAGTTCTGGAGGAATAACGGTTTAAGGCTGACATATGTAATGTGTTTATTGAGTTGCACCTATCTTCAGGATATGCATGTGTATATTCATGATGAGTTATGAGTTTTTGATATTGATCTAAAGGTGCCAAACGTATTTCAAGAAGATTGCAAAGTTATGGTTAATTTGGTGAAGCCGACTTAGTGAAGTGACATGTCTGTTTAGTTTATACTTGCATGGTTGTAATTATGCTTACGCGCTTAAAAGAGCCAAAAAGGATGTTATGAAGAGTTGTCTTACAGGTCCCATGATCTCATACTTGGTGTATGTACTTATAGAAGGTCATTTTTGATAAGAAGAGCTGCAAAAGCTAGAGATAAGATAAGCAGAGCAGAGTGTTAAAGCAGCAGAGCTATATTTATCATATGTTGATAATATAGATATTGAATTTGAAGCATTCAGAAATCAAATAAGATTGTTATAGTGCTTTACAAGAGGTTAAAGCATTGGCACACAAAAGGAACTGATCAGACAAGTAGTGTCACAAACAACAGTTCACCTTGTTGATACAGTATGTATCAAATAACTAGAAGGTTGTAGCCTTCACCACTTGGACAGTGAGTCCACCACCCCTAACAGGGTTATTGTAAAAGACTCCTAATAGGGTCAGACCCTTAACCAGGTCACTATACTACTGCATTGTAATGAAAAACTCCTAACAGGGTTGGAAGATCTTTTAATAGGGATTACTATAAACATTATAGTTCTTTGTGGGTACTAATTCCCACCGGGGTTTTTACCATTAGGTTTCCCCGTAACCAAATTTATGTGTTGTGTAATGTGTTATCTGAATGCGCATTTACTTTGTATCAATCTGGATTAATAAGTATAAGATAAAGATAAAGTTGTTGATAACTAATTCACCCCCACCCCTCTTAGTTATCCCTAAAGTATTCTAAAAATTGGTATCAGAGCCAAGTGCCTTGGAGAAGAAGCCTAATAGCTTAAGGTAGATCAAGATGTCTTACTTCAGAAAAGAAAGCCCTAAGTTTGATGGAGAGAATTATTTGGATTGGAAAAACAAAATGATAACATATCTATAGTGCATTAGATTTGAGATCTTTGAAATTTCCACACAAGAGGTTATAATTCTGTCTCTGAAAGACCTTGCAAACGATGATGCTACTAATAGAAAAAAGGAAAAATTTACCAATAATGCAATTGCCAAAGAAGCCCTAATCAGTGCCTTATCTGACAGTGAATTTTCTGAAATCAAGAAGATTGACAAAGCATATACCATATGGAAGTATTTAGAAGACATGGTTCAAGGAGATGTTCAAGAAAATAATGCATGCAGAAAGACATGGAAGAAGAAATACAATAGTCTTGAGATGTTACCAGAAGAAAACATTAGAGCTTACAATCAAAGGATAAATGAAGCAGCATCTGGAATCAGGAACAATGGTGGTGAAATATCAAAAGAAGATATAATGGATATGTTGTTAACTACTTTGACATCAGACTAGGAAAACAAGATTAGTATTCTAGAGGAAACTATGAAATTCTCACAAAACTTCAAGAGAGAGACTTTGATCAGCAAAATCTCTGCATTTGATATATCAAGATTGAAGACTAAACCTAAGAATGAAACAACCTTCAAATCTTCAATCCATGGTAATAAATCTTCACACATCTCTAGTCATAATGAGAATGAAGAAACTGATGAATAGCTAGAAGAGATAATTGCCATGTTTGCTAAGAGAGAAAAGAAAGGAAAAGGAAAGTATGAAGGAAAAATTCCATTCAAGTGTTTTTCATGTAATAAGATTGGTCACTTTTCATCTAAATGTCCCACAAGAGTCAAGAAGTTCAAATCTGATTACAAACCTAAATATAGGAAGGAATGTTACCATGCTGAAGAAGGTGTAATTGATGAAGATTCAGGAGAAGATGAAATTGGATTCCTTGCCCTTAAAGACATGGAAAGGTTGCTCAAAGATATAGACATTGTAGATAAAGAAGAAGATCATGAATTAGCCTTAATTTCCAAAGCAGATGTCAGAATTATTGGATCATTGACATTGGATGCTCACACCACATGATAGGTGACAAAGATAGATTTGTTCATCTAGACAAATACAAAGGTGGTATGGTTATATTTGGAGATAAAACTCCTAAACCTATCATAGGAAGAGGATCCATCACCTTGGATGGAAAGAACAAGACAGATGATGTTCTATATGTAGATGGATTACATCATAATCTACTAAGTGTTGGATAGCTACTTGACAAAGGATATCATTTGGAGTTCAAGGACA
>MU223937.1:71062-93754 GCA_018584345.1 Thuja plicata | reverse complement strand
ATTGCATTGTTATCATGATAAATCCTTCATTCTTAGATGGTCCATAGTTGTGAGGCCCTCGTCCTAAGAGCAAATTTCAAAACTCCATCTAGATAGAAGGCAACAGGTCGAATCACGCAGACAGGCATGATGAATAACTCATATTCAGTCTTGGTTGTACCTGGTGAAGAAGGACTATGTTGAAGTGTGTGGTTGATTTAGAAGGCCAAAATTAACTCATACAGAGGTCAAGCCTACAAAGCTGGTGAGAGGCAATGCACTATGTAGGGCAATGGTGGAAAACCAAGCGGGCAAAGATCCAGAAGCTACACAATTGGTTTTAGCAGTAAGTATGCAAGACCCCTAGTTTGAAAACATCATGTACTTCCTTACATATGGTGAATGCCCTGAAGGGCTGACTTCTAAGCAAAGAAGAGACCTGAAACTGAAGGCTTCTAAATATGTTATTTGGGAAGATAGGTTATATAAGATATCAATAGATGGAACCTTTCTCCGATGTGTGGACAAACAGTAACAAGAGAAGTTGTTAAAAGCGTTTCATGATGAAGCTTGCAGAGGACATTTCTCCTCATCAGTTACCACATTCAAGACTTTGAGACAGTGTTATTACTGGCCATGAATGTTCAGAGATGCTTACCACTAGGTAGAAAAGTGTGAGAAATGCAAAATTTTTACCGGAAAGCCATAGTTAGCAGTGTTTCCTCTGAGACCAGTGATAATTGAAGGTCCTTTTCAACAATGTCTTGATTTTATTGGTCCTATAAACCCCATGTCTAGTGTAGGTCATACCTACATAATCACTATGAATGACTACTTCACAAAATGGGTGGATGAAAAAGCAACCAATAGGACTACTTCAGAAGGAGTATGTGAGTTCATCAAAGAAAGCATCTTGGTAAGGTTTGGTGTGCCTATTAAGTTAGTTATGGATAACGCTGCATACTTTTCTTCTCAAGAAATTACTAAATTTTGTTTTGAGTATGACATCATGGTCAGTCATTCTTCTGACTATTTCCCTCGAGGGAATGGTCAAGCCAAATCAAGCAATAAAAAATTTGTGAATATCATGAAGAAACTTGTGTCAGACAACTAGAGAACCTGGCATAAAAAAATCTATGAAGCCCTCTGGGAAGATAGAGTGAATCCCAAAAGAGCCATAGGTGTATCTCCTTTTGAACTTGTTACAGAGTAGAGGACAACCTTCCATTACCACTAGAGTTAGAAACCTACAAACTAAGAAAAATAGTAGAAGATGGCATATAAGAAGATGGTTTAGAAAAGAGGATTCTATACCTAAACAAACTGGAAGAAGAAAGAGAGAAAATGGTTGACCACATTACACAACATCAGATATGTGTAAAGAGTTTGTTTGATAAAAAGAGCAGACCCTGGAATTTTATGATAGAAGACATGGTGTTGTTGTGGGACAAGCGTAGGGTACCCAAGGGCATGCATGGAAAATTTGAAACACTATGGAAAGGACCTTTCAAGATCCATCAAGCGTTCAAGAAGAATTCTTTCAAATTATCATATCCAGATGGTGAAGCGCTACCCCTAATGTATAATGGTTAGGATTTGAAGCTCTATCAGACTTAAATTGAAAATAGGTAATGCCTATATTGTACAATAGTTACATTTAGTTCCTGCTTTTGTTTTCCTAGTTAGGTTCCCTTTCTATTTTCCCTTTCTATGTCTTACTTTAGTTTTGTGGTGAACCACCTTTGTTGAGCTTTGCAAAACCATAATTTGAGATTCCTTGCTTGGACTTGTGAATGTCCAAGTCCCTAGACAGAGCCAGCTATTGCCTCACTTTTGGTCCATATCCCCTTTAGACAAAGTTAATGTTTAATGTATAGTGGTGGTCTTGAGAGCTTCATGTTAGTCTTGAGTCTAAGTCTAGAAAACTTTCCCTTAGGCTAGGGAGCCTTTACCAAATTTTTCCAAATTGCCTTCTCTTGTGTGAACCAGAGGGTTTCTATTTTTGAGTTCATGTTTTCATTGGGTAGGTTAAGTTCCCAATCAAGTAAAGGAAATGGTTCAAAGATTTCTAACATCAGTGTTACACACAATGGAAGTATGTAGCCTTAATCCTTCATTTTGCAACTTGGTAGAAAATCAGGTTTGAGCTTCTCCACTGGCGAAAAAGTATCAATAGAGTGTATCTTCCACCGATGACTAGTAAGTGATGTCTCAGCAAGTACACTTCTAAAATGGATCCTTTAGGCTTAAGAAGGGCTGTTGTGTTTGGATTACACCTCTATAAGCCAAAGGGAATGATTCAATAGAAATAAATCGAGGACATAAGCCAAAGGCAGAAAAGTGGAAAATGACTTCTCCTCTACTCCTACAGGTGGGCTTTGACCCACAGAGCATGTTTTTTGCCAAACCATTTAAATGAAGTGATTTTGAGGAAGGACCTATCTCACAAAGAATCTGAGATATAAATAAGGTAGGTGAAATCAACACATGCCATTTTGGCATCTTGATAGACCAAATTTCCCCCTTGGTGGATTTTTGAACCGAGAGCATTCCAAAAGCACTTCTCCGCCAAAGGAGAAGTGGAAAAGTGGTTTTTCACTACCTCAAAAAATTTACCATTGCGGTTACTAATGGTGAAAAGACATTTCTTAACAGCCCATAAAAGTAAGGTAATTAATTCAAATAAAGCCATTTTAATTCATAATGGACTATTCCATTAATTGTTGAGGTCTTTTCATTCATGTGGTGTGATAAGTCAGCCGTTAAACGGTAAAAATTCAAAATTTATAAGATCAGTTGGAGATTGCCAACAGTAGCCACCATTTTCTTGACATATTGCTTGAATTTAAAGCTTTAATACTGGTTCTTCTTTGTCTCTGCATTCTCAAAGATATCCCTTATTCCCAAATCAAATCATTCAAATCATGGCTTCCAGATTCATAGGATTTGACAGAATGAATGACATTACTTTTGAATGGCATAAGATTTCAGATACATCTCTAAAGTTCTTTGACATGCAGAACTTCTAGAATAGATTAAAAGTGGACCAAATACATCCTATTACTAAGAAGTTGAAGGAAAGAAGATTATTTGAGGCCACTAGTTTTCCTGTGGCTGTTCAAGCCCTAGAATTAATCTGGGAATGCATCACTCGATACAACCTAGATACCAAGAAAATTCTCTTGTCCAATGATACGATGCTGCTATCTATTGATAGGGAATCGGTCCAAAACTTGCTTTGCATCCCAGAGAAAGCTGAGTATTCAGAAATGACATATAGTCGAGTGGTGACTGAATATATAGCCAAAAAGTCAATTTGGAAGAAGGAGATAATGAAAGCATGGTTTCAACAACCTAAGAGAGCCAAAGGGAAGCTACTGAAGACATTATATGGCACTAGCCTAAAGCTAGAGATTGTTGACATTCTGATGTTACTCTATCAAATCAAAGGTGAGAGTGAGGCACTCAATTTTTTTGATCATCACTTCTTCTTGGTTCAGGTAATTTGTTCCCAAAATCACTTCATTGATTGGGCGCTTATAGCAAGTGAGAATCTCTCGAAGGCCCTAGACAGAGCTAAATGCTAGAATGAATTTTACATGTCTTCAGTCCTCTTATATATTCTGGCTACACTCCAAATTTTCCTAGTTCTTCCTAGATTAGAGGAATTTCCTGATGATGTCAAGAGTTATGAATTTTTCCCCTCTTTGTAATTGCATAACAGTTATGCTGAGTATCTTCGGGTTAATGATGCATTTACAATGAGATTGTGCAGGGAGTTACAAGGCTGTCTAGAAAGGAGATTCTCCCCCAAAGCTATGGCTTTCATCAACCAATTTGGATGCTATTTCATTCCATGTAGAGGTTTCTCATATCTTTGTCTTGTAGGTTTTGATGATTTCCCTTTGAAGCTGCCCAGGTATCCTACTGATATGATCGTGCTAATCAAAGTAATGAGGCAAACACTCCAAGTGAACTTACTCTTTGCTGAGGCTAAGAAGAAAGAATATGACTTCCCCATGACCATCAAAGCTTACAACTACGCATCCCGGTCAGAGGCAAAGAATATTCTCAAGACATTCTCAAAGAGGTCTTCATTGGAAACCTACGATGTCTTGAGACCACAATATGACCTAGTGAACTATGCCAGGGATGTATTTCAAATGAGTCATGTGATTCATCATGTACATGATATTGAAGACTACTAGGCTAATTGTAAGGATGATTTGGTAAGCAGAGAGTGATTCTACACCCGGTTAACTATTGAACAAATCAAAAGGTTCAATGTTAACATTGCAGTAGAGGGGATAGAAGATGATGGCAATAATATGTATGATAATACATATCTAGAGGAGATAAAGCTCACCCCTATCAGTTCTGAACCCATGCTAGACCAAGCCATTAGTGATTTAATTACTCTAATGGAGGGTATCTAAAAAAGAATAGAAAAATGGGTCGAATGGAATGTAGGAAGGAGGAAGAGGTCAGAAAGGAAGCCTCCTAATCAAAGAACTCTGACAAAGGATTCCTCCAACATTGCAACAACTTCCTCAGTAATACTCCCAACAATGTCCAAAAAATTTTCTCAGCCAGCTGGTGGAGGTGATGAACCTCCTCAGAAAGAAGTTCAGCCAAAGAAGACTTGTGAAGAAGGTTCACTCCCAAATATCAGAACAACAAAGGAGCTCACCAAGGATGTAGAGCTAGAGTAGTCAGTAAAAGAAGTCACAGTAGATGTACTGGTTGACACCCCGACCCTGAATTCTCCAAGGAGAGGGTCTCCTGTCATAGTGGAAGTAAGTGAAGATACCCCTTCAACCACAAAATCAGAAGGAGAGGCCAGGAAGAAACAAAAGGTCACTTCAGTAGCCAAATCGGTATCCTCTTCTCCTATTTTAGTAAATCCATTTTCTTTGAGACCAAAGGCTACACCTCCAGTCATCAGGAAGTTATTCATTGAGGAGTTGGTTTCTTCCAAAAAAGTCACTAGTGCAGAGTCATGGATAGAACATACTCTAGAATGCAAGTGAAAGAGGGTGGAAGAAGGGGCTTCTAGCAAAGACACTTTGTCACAAGCCTTTCAGCCCAAGGCTATTATGAGCAAACAGAAGAAAGTAAAGATGATGTCTACTCTAGGTTGTAACCCTGAGATTGGGCACTTCACCATGGAAGTGGCCAAACTGACCAAGGATGGTAGATTCAAAGATATGACCACTTTAGATTTTTAATTGCAGTCATTTGATATGGGTTAGCTCATCATGACACCAAGGTAGATTGGTGGAAGTCTACTAATGTGGTGATAGAAGAACTCGTGGAGTTTAAGACTACCAAGGTTCAACTTAAGACAGAAGTGGCTGAGCTGACAAATTTCATAAGATAGCTCCTCACTCCGATTGCAAGTGTTCCTATCACCCAATCCACCTTTGATCCCAGTGCAGTAGAGAATCAAGCTATACTAGCCAAGTTACAAGAAGATCGCCACTTCACACAGATCACTAGAGGATGGGGTGTGAGCCTCAAATCTAAAGGGTTGGTATTTTTTGAGTAGTTGTGTAATGCTCTCTTGAGGTTGGAGACAGAAAGGAATAACATTGAGAAGAACTTACAAACTCTCACATCTGAGAGAATGAAGTGTCAGGAGTGCATATTAACGCTCCATGTAGCTGTGAAGATGAAGACAAAATAGGCATTGAAAGCCTAGATTATAAAGAAAGGAGATGAACCTCTAATCGAGTGGCTTCAAAGTTTAGAGTTCAAAATTGAAATGATTATCCAGGCTGAGATGGGGTTGCAGCAAGTAGACATTAAGGTCAAAGAAGAACAGAACAAAGACTTGAAGATTCTCCAAGGTTTGCATACAGAATCACAGACAAGTAGAGAAGGTAAGGAAATGATAGGACTGTCCAACATGTAGAAATCATTGTCTGATTATGTAGACAAGTTGTTAGAGCCATCTTCCACCCACTTAGACAAAGTGCCAGAACTTCAACAGCTGAGCAGATGCATTTATAAAGCCATGGAAGAATTGAAGGATCAGACAGACGTAATTAAAAGTCTGGCTAAAGAGCATTCCAGATAGCTCATCTGATACACCAATATCCAAGTTAACAAAAATGAAGAACTTATCCAAGTCATCACAACTGTCACTTCTTATAGGGCTAAATTAGGCAAAGGGATCAAAACCGAAGCTTAAAGTAAATTTTATCTTTGTACTAAATTTTGATCAAAATGTAATGGTTAATCTTTCAGTGATCATTTCTAGTGTGGGAAGTTGAACCATTCGGTTACCCCTTCTTTTTGTAACGGCCCAATCTGGGACTCTATATGTACTATTTCCAAAATCAATACAAAGGTCGGCTAAATTTTGGTGTGAAAGATAGCATTTTGCTGAGCCAAATTTGTATGTTTGAATACCATTGTTTTATCTATTCCATTTGCATTATCTTTCTGTTGAATTTGGATGTTTCTTTTAAGTTGGATTTAGAATATGTGTTCAAACTAGAGCTTTGTATTATGAATTGATACAATTAGAAAAAGGGGAAATTCATTGTTATCTTAAGTTTGGGAAACATTCTTGTGATATAGATCAATTTATTGTCGTTCCATCATTAATCTTTAGTCTTGCATCTGCATTTTTAGTAGAAGTTCATGTACTACCAATTTTGGAGTTAATATGATTGATGAAACCTTAGAGTTGGCTATATTTAGAGTTGAATTTTCTCTGCCTGAGCTATTTCCTACCTAGGATTCTCTTGGTTTACCTCTTCTATTCTCAGGTTAAGAACATACCCCTATTAGACTAGGAAAGAGTAAAATTCACTGAAAATCATTCATTTAAGGGAGCTATACCTTTAAATTCACAGGGAAAGTAGTTTTTCCAATAACGATTTTCCAACTGTTGTATTTGATTTTTCTTAAGTATTTTTGATATTTTAGGGTTAAATTGAAAAGAACAATCTGTTTACTAACAAAATGCATAAGCATCTTGGAACAAACAAGGCCAATAGTATCCAACTCTCAAAATTTTATGAGATGTTTACCTAGCAAAATAGTGTCCTCCACACATTCCAGTATGCATTTCTCTCAAAATCCTCTCCAATTGTCCGTTGTCAAGACACAACAACAAGATCCCATATCTATTTTCACAAAACAAATCACCATGAAACAAAACATATTTATGAGCTTGTAATCTCAAACTCCTCCTTTGGTTGTCACTTAGGTTATTTGGGCACTTAGCATTTTTCAAAAAATACACAATATTAGTATACCAGGGTTGCATTTCAATACTTGTGAGGCAATTTTCACTTGTATCAACATTGTTGACCTGAACTTGATCCATATTTTCTTCTATCATCAATTTTGCCAATCCTAGTCCACTCACCAACTTTGTGATATGGATGTCCAAATCAAACTCTTGAACTTTGTTTATCCATTTGTATATTTTCGCTGTTACCTCATTTTGAACAAATATATCTTTCACAGCAGCATGAGGAACATAGGCATTTACTTTTTTACATACCAAGTATGGCCTGAAAGCTTTAACTGCCTTTACTAAAGCATAAGCCTGTTTCTCCATCAACTGATAATTCAGCTCAGCTGATTGCAATGACTTACTGAAATATGCAATGGGATGTTCAAATCCCTCACCATCTTTTTGCAATAGGACTGCTGAAATAGTATGGAAAGAAGCAAAAGTGAATAAAGAAAAGGTCTTGGTATAATCAAGGGACACTAGGACTGGTGCTTCTTGGATAGCTTGTTTTATTTTTTCAAAGGCTAACTATGCCTCTTGGTCCCATTCAAATCTTACACTTTTCTTCAGAAATCTGACAATGGGTTTAACCAATTCTGCAAAGTTGGCAATAAGTCTCCTAACAAAATTGATTTGCCCTAGAAATGACTGTATGCCTTTCAAATTTTTAGGAGAAATTAAATTTTTTATAGCCTTAACTCTTTTAGGATCTATTCTCACCCCATCATTTGACACTATGTGGCCCAGAAGTTTCCCTTCAGTAACAAAAAAGTGACACTTTTTGGGTTCAAAGACACCCCATATTCCAATGCTTTTATCATCACTTTCTCCAAGTGGTTGCAATGATCTTGTGCCCTTTTTCAGAAAGCTATCAAATCATCTTGGTACACTACCATTAGGACATCTATAAGATCTTTGAAATCCATGTCCATGGCCCTTTGAAAGGTTGCACCAGCATTCTTCAAACCAAATGGCATGTGGGCGTACACATAAGTGCCCCAAGGAGTAGTAAATGTTGTCTTGAATTGCTAAGATTCTTTGACTAGCACTTGATTGTATCCTGAGAACCCATCCATCATAGACAACAAATCAAATCTAGTGACTTTATGTAGCATAGCTTCCATATTTGGCAATCCATAATTATCTTTCAGTGAAGCTACATTCAGGTTTCTAAAATCAACACATAGTCTTATATCCCCATTCTTCTTTCTCACAGGGACTAGATTAGAAACCCATGATGAATGCCTGATTGGCTGAATTATACCTGCATCTCTTAGCTTCATAAACTCTGTCTGCATTTTGGTAGCTAGAAATGGATTAATGGGCCTTTGTTTTTGCGTAAATGGTTTTATACCCTCTTTTAGAGGGATGTCATGTTGGAATAAATATTTTCTATAAGCTTTCAAATCCTCATAAGACTAGGCAAATACATGTTTGTAATTTTTTAGCAGTTTTATCAAATTCAGTCTCACATTGCTATCCAATGTTTTACCAATATAGACTAATTGGGAAGATGTTTCAAATCCTAGGTTATTTTCTTCTAAATCTCCTATCTTTGCATTGGATTTCTGGGTCATGTAATTGTCGTTTATGCTGAACATGCCTTCCAACTCAACTAACCCTTTGGGAATATGATTAGTAGCCAACTGGATAACTTCTTGATTAAATATATACTCTTTACCATCCACAACTTCTACTAGAGATTCACAATCAATCTTCTGACCATCATATTGATCTACACACTAAATAAACCTAAGGATATCATCATCATCCTCAAATAATTTCCAATTATGAACATTGTCAGGGATAGAAAGTCTCCTTTTTATTTCTACCACAGACATGCCAGTAAGGGTAACATCATTATTTTTTAGGGCAACATTGACAAGGAAGTCTACCATTATGTTATTTGACCTCTCTATCAGATATAAGATATTGAAGGCATCAATGAATTCTATCCTATCCTAGACTACATATTTGTACAATTTTAGTCTGTCATCTTTAGCAACATAATGTTCTCTTATTTGAGATATGATTAACTAAGAGTCCCCATGAACTTTCAAACATTTAATACCATGCTTAATAGCAATATCCATTCCCAAGATTAAGGCTTCATATTCAGTAGTATTATTTGTACATTGGAAAGTTAGTAGGAAGGAATACTTGAAAGTGATACCTGATGGGGAAATAAACAAGACTCTAGCTCCTGATCCTTCCTCAGAGCATCCTCCATCAAAATATATTTTCCATAGACCATCTTGTCGTAACAACAATTCATCCACAATTGGGTCAGGTTTTTTTAATTGTGGCTTGATCTCTTCCACAGTAAAGTTTTCCATATCAACATTTACACATAAATTCAATTGGTCAAGTAGAACCACCTCCACCATGATAGGTGTCCTAGGTTACCTCTACAACTTGAACTCATTTCAATTTACAGGGATAGTTTCATAAGACAAGTATAATTACATCTTTCCACTCACTGCTATTGCCCATAGTCTTGACAGAAGCATGCCATAAGATGGCTTAGTATCAACAACTACTATATCCATTCTGTAAGTTGCTTCTGCATAGAAACTTCCAGTAGGTGTGGTGACTCAAAGTCCCAATTCCTTCATGACATGATAAGACATTACGTTTGCTGCAGCTCCAGAATTGATCATGCAATTTTTTACTAAGAAATTATTAACCATTAAGGTAACATAAAATGGTTCAATAGATAATGGTTCTTGGGTAATTATGTTTCCAATGAAAATATTGGAAAATTCTTTTCTTTTTTCTTTTCCTTTTACTTGTGGACTGTCCATTTTACTATCATTTAATGTTAAGGGTATCTTCCCTTGGTTTGGTACAAACACATCATCTATCCCTCTGAGAAGTGCTAAAGCAACTTCTTTATGTTCTTTTATTTTCAACATCTCCATGAGTGGGTCTGAAACCTTCATTTGAGTCAGAGCATGTATCATGTCAAAAAGGGGTAATTTAGAAGACAAATCACTCATATTTTTACCTTTCTTGGATTTATCATTGGGTATTAGTTCCTCCTTTTCTTCTTCCTTTTCAACATGCTCAGAAGAGGGTCTTTCTTATCTTTTAGAATTTTTATCTTTATTTTCCTTGACATGAGAATCCTCAATAACTTGAGGTGAATCCTTTCTAACATAGACAGGGGTAGGTTTACCTTGAATTGGTTGTACTTTCCTATTTCTCAGATTATATGTATTTCTGGCTTGATTAATTGCTACAATAGTCAAAGACCTTTTTTCCTCATCAGTGGGATTTTTAAAATGAGAATGTGAGTTGTCACTTCCCACTGTGTTTATAGTTGCTTGTGAGACATTGTCAACCTAATCACTTTGGTAGGGTGGAATTTGTGATTGATATTCTAAATAAGAATTATCTTCTATACACAAGTTATCAGAAGATGAACCATTGTCAGAGAACCATGGGTATGGTTTCTTTACTGTGAACATATTGATGGCAGGGCCTTCTTGTTCTCTTTCTTCTATTTGATCAAACAAGGTCTGGGCTACTACACACTGATTGGAAGAATGTGGCATATTGCAAGCATCACACCAGGGAGTATTCTCAAGATAGTTGGCACTATTCCTTTTTAGGGGATCTGGGGTTTCTTTGGCTTTTGGGTTATCTTGTCCCTCAGGGACTGGCTTGCCATAATTCCAATTTGTTTTATAAGGGAAGTCTCTCAGGTTAGGCTATTTGTCAAACCTTTAATTAGTGTATTTATTATCATGGTACCCTCCCCTATCATTTTTATCCATTTTGGTAGCAAGATATTTTACTCCACTCACCACTTTATCTACTGTATCCTCTTCTTTGATAGTTTTGTTGGTTGATCCCTTTTCTTTCCACAATTTATTGTCCTCCCTCTTTCCCAATTTTACTGATGCTCTCCTATTACTTTCAATGTCAATAGATATCTTGTAAGCATCCCTTAAGGTTGTTGTGTTTTTATCTCTTAGTAAATAAGACATTTTTCCATCAGCAACATTGATATAAGGGGTAAGACACACTTCCTCATATAACCTCAAAACTTGGAATAGTTTGTTCATGGCCTTTTGAAATCTACTGTTAAAATCAGCCATACTCTCATTAGGGAACTTTTTGATGTTATTGAATTCATTTAGCATGTATCTAGAATTCACATGTTCTCTATATTGTTCTCTAAAATATTTCAAAAATTCATCCCAAGATGCAATGCTATCATTAGGAAAATTTCTAAACCAATCCCTAGCATCTTCTATTAATTATTGAACAAAAAGCTTCATAATGACATCCTCATTTTCAATTTCAAAGTCAGTTATTTTATCACTAAAAGCTTTTAGATGCTCTTCACAAGTAACAACATTATTTCTTGTGAACTTGGGGATTTTATCTCTTACCTCATTGGGGATCACATCAGGGTGACCAGGAATGCCTTCAAAGAAGAGAGCTTTGTATCTGTTCATGTGGATAGGTCTCCTTTGCAAATTTCCAAAAACATTATTTCCACTTGGTCTGGTGGCTCCTCCTTGATTTTGAATGGGTGGGGGAACACTTTTTTTGAGGTTGGAGACTTGAATGCTTGGACCAGAATCAACATGCTGAGCACTTGCATTCAGGCCAGAGGTTTTAACATTTGAATTTAAACAAGCTGATTGAATTCTAGGACCAATACCTTGAGTATTTGAAATAGGGCCAACAAACTGATTTTTTTTTGTATACCATGATTAACTGGCATAGAGCTGCTGGCAGTAGTGTTGGTAGTAGCATGGAGAATAGCTATTTTCATTCTCATATCAACTACAATAGCCTCTAATTCTAACTTCTCCAGTTGTTTGGCCAAATCCTCCTTATCTTTCTTGGCTTGCTCAATTTCTACATCAATTGGAGACATTCCTGAAAGGATAGTCACATTTTGTTTAGGCTCACTAATAATGACACCAACAACCTTTTGTTTACCTTTTCAAGGATATCTTTAGTGTTTGAATCAAGCTTTGTACTTTACTCAACCTTATATGGGTGAAACTGTCTAATGAAAGGTACCTCTTTTTCAAAATCATCTCTGCCAGAGTTTGATTTCTGATTTACAACCTTGTTCCTTAAATCATCAAGCTTACCAAATGATTCTGGGTTCAAACCTTTAACCTCTTGACTTATACTTTTAGCCGTGAGGTCATTTCTTCTAGTCTCAGCCAAGAGTTCTCTTTCCACCAGTAAATCATATAACTCTTGCTCACGTTTCTTTCTTGCATCCACTATTTCCCTTTCTTGTTCTTTCTTCCTTTTTCTCAAAGCCAAAACCTCATCTCTCAATTGATCAGAATCATATGAGGTTGTTTCCATAGTAGAAGTCTCTTCTGGTGGAGAAATATTTTCTTCTACAGGGAAAAACCCTATATCAGTATTTTCTCCATCTCTAAAGCGATCAAAGTTGGTATTATCTCAATAAGTGTTAATTGGTCCCACGGGTCTTGCATCTTTAGATGAAGATGAATTTATTTCTAGAATAGGTGTCTCCATCTTTCCCTTGGAGGTATGTTGGGAATCATGTTTGGATGTACCTTTCTTGGACCATTGTTTCCTTTGAGGTGTATGGAGCTCTTCTCCAACATCTTTCTCAAGATTTTATCTGAAATAAGATCTAGTGTTGCTTTGTCGACTCATGTTTTATAATAGAAAAATATATTCAATATGTTTAATGTGCAACACTGGAGTATACAGAGGTTATATTCACCACCTCTTTTCAGAGGATAAATATACAAAAATATTGAGCAGCTTGTCCTGACTTGTATTTTCCTTTATGACAATAAGTTTGAATGAAACTTGAAACAAATGTTTCTTGATAATTCCTCACCTGGTAATCTCAAGAGAATGATTGTTCACTATCTGTATGATTGAAAATCTTCTCCACTTTGTGACCTTTCTTTGAAAAATAAACACAGGACTAGATGAGAGACTTTACAGTCGTGAGTCACTCTATTTGGGACAAGACCTATATCATCTTTAGGACCAGAAATTTCAAAAAATGTGCAAGGATAGATAGGTATAATAAACTTTCTTTTATGATTATGAGGAACAATAGACTTATTCTCAATAATGCAAGGACTAACTCTTTCATGAACATGACTCTAGAACATTAAAATATCCCTAGTAGAGTCACCAATTTGTTAGCACTTTTTCTTGTAGAATTAATATATAGAAATAAATTCTTGACTCCTTGTTTCCCAATTTAGATTCATAGAGGGAAAATGATAATTAACAAGGACCAAATTCCTTCTACACTTTGGGCTCCACAAACCCAGGTGGGTGCACCTCCAATAGACTACTGGCTTTCAGAAAATCTGATAGTGGATCAAGGATTCATGATACTTCTTGTTTTAAGGCCACTTGGCTTAGGAAGGCTAACCTATTGATTCTCTCTTCAAGCAATCACTATGATGAATTTTATTGAAGACAATTATCTAAACACATATACTTTAGATAACATAAAGTAAAGATTGATTAATATTTGATTGATTTGATGATAACAACTACTTATCAGAACTTGATTAGTGCCTAATCCTGGGCCATACAGACAATAAAACATACATTCACTAGAGAAAATTAATCAAAACACAAGCACAATATCAGATGGAATGCCTTACAAACTATCCTCTTACTCTCACATCCCTGTATCAAATTCTTGCATAAACCCTAACCCTCTGGAACTATTTGCAAGATTTAAACCCTCCTTGAAAGCAACTCAGAAATAATAACATAGCTACCTTGTAACAAGTACATTTAAAATGCCTTACAGATTAAACATACAAGAGCTGAATGTGAATGCAAAAAGATATCAAAGATATGAGACTAGAAATTCCATTGTATTTTATTAATGATCTTGATTTTAATACATCCAAATTGACTTAAAGCTTAAAAAATTAGACACAATTCAACATTCTTCCTTGTAGCTTTGATTTTACCATCCTTTACAATATGTTACAATTTTCTACTTATAGCCAACACTACTCATCTTGGAATCCTTAAAGATCAAGGATACAACAAGCTTTGGATGACTAGGCTAAAAGACAAAACTCAGAGTACAACAGTACAAAATAACAAGTGGATAGAATAACCACTTTTGTTACAAGATATTCAAACAAATTCTTTGTCCTTAAACCGCATGGTGATTGTATTTTCCTTATATTTGCTTGGGCACATCCATCTGGAATCTATTGTCTTTGATGTTGGTGAAGTACGATCTCCACTTTCAACTGTATCAACTGCTCTGTTGGGCTTCATCATCCACCTGCATTTTATCACCTTCCCCTGGATCAACTATTGTGTACCTGTCCTTCCAAGAAGTGTACACTTCATCACTTGGCCTATTAAAGCCAAGGACTTCATCTTTCTTGTTGTTGATCTCACCCCAGCTGGCACTTTCCTTCTTAACCTCTTCTTTCTAGAACTCAAAAAATTTTCTGGCTCTGCCAATGATGCTTATGGTTTGAATGAACAAAACCATGCTTTCCAAAGTAATAATGTTGTGTGTCCTAGCGGTTATTAATTTGTTCACTTGTCTTAACCATAATGCTTCATTCTTCATATCACCAAAAATTTTGAAAATTTTGGGATGTACCTCAAACCTGTCCTTTGAAAACTCTCTCTTCAAAGTCTCTACCCTTTTGATGAGGGTGTTTTTCTCTTGATATCAAGTTACATCATCATCTTTAGGCATTTATGAGTACTAGTTAAAATAATATCAATAATACCTTCTTGTTTGGATATGGAATGAAATGAATTTACTTCACTCTTTTTCACTTTCCATCTACCCATAATCAGATCCCATTGATCCTTGTCTACATCATGTTCACTTATTATGCTAATAATTCTTTTTCCCAGCAAATAAAGATCAGTTAGTTTTTCCTCCTTAGCACACCTTGAAAGGTTAGAGTATATTTTATCAGAGTATCTCTTTTTAACCCATTCTTCTTCTTTATATGCTGAAGACTCTTCAATATATTTCTTACTAATTTCTTCTAGTCTTTTCTTTTCAACACCCAATCTATCTCTGTCCCTCTCCACATTTTCTAGAGTAGCAGGGCTTGATGGCATAGGAGAAGGAGGATAAGTGATATATAGGCTGGATGATGAAGGTTGATGAGGATCCTGAGTGATCATCCTTTGAGGCACAAATAGTGTTGTTTGTTTCCCTTTTAACCCTCTCATCATTGTAAGCTTTTAGAACAAATTCATATTTTTGGGTTAAGTTCTTAAAAGCATCCTCTTGCTTCTCGGATACCTTCAAGCTTAAATTAGCAGTTTGTAAAGAAAGGTTAGCTGCCCCCACACCTAAGGTATCTAAAACTCTCTTTATAACGAGGCTACCTATATCCTTATCCTGGTCATCTTCATTTGTTCTCTTTCTATTCTTCTTCTTCAAAGCCCAAAATGCTAGTGCTACATGATCTTCACTAAACTGGGCACCAATTTATGTCCCACTAGTGTGCAATGGCTTAGCTTCCTTTCTGAAAACATAAAAAATAATGGCATCAGCCAAATCCCATTGGGGTAGGATAAGGACTCCTTTCTTTTTCACCAACTCCCTACCCTCTTCAGGGGTTATCTTGCCACATTTGGTCATTAATTCTTGTTTGACCTCTTTTTCAATGTCTTCCTTGCTCTGATTTGGCTGAGCTTCTTGAAACTTAATGAATTTATTCTTGAACTCATCAATATGAGTTCTCCATAGGAATTGAACAAAGGCTCTAGCCTTAACAAAATTATTATCTGATAGAAATTCTTCACTCGCCTGTTTGGTTACAGGGTCCAGCCCCTTTCCTACAAACTCTGCCACTGTAAGATCTAGAGTGGCATGTCAGGGTGCCTCTGGCACTCCTTCTTGCAGCTCTTGTGTAGTAATGAAAACTTGTCATGTATTTCCCATTTGGACCAATTTCTCAGCAATAGCCTAGTCATCCATTTGTAGAGGGGACAGGGAAGGGGAGTAAAACTCACTATCTTGCTCCTTTTCCTCCATTTTTTGCCTCTTGGGAGAGGGCATTGTTTGAGCACTAGCATTTGTTGGCCTCTTTCCTTTCTGATTAGAAGATTTGTCAATCTTGGGCATAATTGTACTATACCCTCTTCTTTTATAAACTACATAATTTTGAGGTGGGACTACCCTTCCCTGTGTAAGTTTTCTCAGAATAGCCTTATCTTTTTCTGGCTCAGTTTCTATCACTTTTTCTTTCTTTTGATTGATAGTCTGCATGATATCTTCACAAATTGTCATAAAGGACTCAATCTTTTTGGCCCAGGGTGAAACAACCTTCAAAGGATCATATGACCTATCAAAATTATGGACAAAATCTAAAGACTTCTTATACATCAGTCATTTTTCTTTCATAACTTTTTGGTCATTCAGATCAAAAACATTTCTTATAATGTCCTCTGGGAAATTGAATTGGTGTTCTAGTGCTAGGCACTTGGTTCTTTTCCTGAACATGTCCGTGATGAAGCCTTTATTGTTTGCACACCTTGACACAGATGTTTCTAGATGGTATGACTCAAAATAATTATCAAATCGTGTCCATCTACCCTTTGAAATGATGAAATGGTGGGCTCTTGTGAGGGTAGGGAAGATACTTCCCTTCATCTTTCCTATTAAGGTTTCTTCTTGCAACCCACCCATTTGCCTTAGAATTTATGCTATTCCAATCTTCAATGATACTCTCTAGGGTAGAAAATTTGGTGTTCCCCTAAATCCATAAACCCTAATAACTATAGAGACAGTGTACAAAATGAGATCTCCCCAATTATGGACAATCTTCAGTTCCAGGGCATACTCCAGAGGCCTTAATAATCTCGTCATGTCTGTGTGAATCCTAGGATTTTGTTTGCATAATAGTGACTTAAGCCTAGCAGAAAAAACTCTATCAAAATATACATAACTGGCTTCTTTCCTGTCCCAAGATAGATCAACACTCCATAGTTGAACAGGAAAATCCTCATCATCCTAAAATTTGGAGAGGTCCATTTCCTCCTCAAAGAAATCAGCACTATTAAATAGAAACATGTGCATCATAAGAGAGTACCATTCCATTGGCTTGAGTATGTTTTTATCTTTGATGCCTATTAAACCCTCATGCATTAGCTTAGCAATGTAAGAAGCATAGTCAAAAACTACTGATAGGTGGGGATGCAAAATATGAAAAACCATAAGCATTATGTGAACAGGCATTGTTGCTTGTTCATCTTCTCCTAATATAAGGAACAAGGCACTATACATTTTTCTAACCTTACTATTGAAATAATCCAATTTGAATTGCTCTAGTGTGTTTGGGCCCACAACAATCAAATCCCCTATTTTATTAAAGTACCCTTTCAGAGCCTCATTCCTATAATACTCCTTCTGATTTTGGTACACTTCTTTAAAATAACTGAAGTCAATATCATCCATTTGAATTAATGAATCACTTAATTTGAAAATTATTTTAATTTCATCGACTCTGACAGTCAACATCACGTTTACCTCTATATCCCTTACAACCCTGGATACTCTGTCATATGTGTTGGCTATCAAAGTGAATAGATTTGTATCCATAAATACCCTGGGAATTATCAATTTTCCCGCATCTAAATCCCATATGTTACAATCTAGGGAAGGAGCGTTTCTCTGGCTGTAAGCAGTTTTAAACAAACTTAAACCATTTATACTAGTTTTGACATCTTTGGCCCACCTACCTGTGTCATATAAACCCTCTTCTACTCTGAAACGGGGATGTGTTGGAACTATTTTCTTGACCTGGGTAGCATCACCCATGGACCCACTCAACTACTGTAGAAGGTCCTCTCTCACATTTATTTTCTAATATTCTGTTTCTCCAAAGAATTCAATCCTAGGGGCCATTTTTGAACCTAGGGCTTTTTAACTAAGATGATATTCAGATTTAAAAAAAAAAAGAATTCTGAGAGATTTTCAAATTTCAAACCTTACTAGAAGTATGAGTTTCTATTGTATCAGAGAAGACTTACCCATTCTGCAATTTTGCCATAAGGAGCTTAATATCACTGTAATTCTATTTCTTGAATGATTTTGAGGAATTATGGTGACTTTAAGTTCAAGTGAATAATTATACGGCCTCAATCAAATCGGTTTTTTGCATTGAATTTTACTGAAGTGGCCACACATTCTACAATTAATTTTCCTGTTTCAAAACTTGCATCTTATCGGTTCACTGATGCTAATTTTAATAACTTTGAATCTAGACCATAGATCTTCAATAGGCTTTCCTTCATTGGACAGTTCTCATCTTTTCCCAAAAACAACTATTCATCTAGGACACGTGTCAGCACGACTTAATATCTTAAATGCTAGATCTTGCACTTCTTTTCTTTAAGTGAATAAGTCCACCATTAGATTCATCTTAACATGGCTGTAAGTTATCTCACCTTGAGTTTACTGACTGTGGCTACAATTTCATCAACTGGGACACACGTCAGCATGGCTTAATGGCTTAAAAACTAGATCTCGATCACTTTTCCTTTAAGAGATTTAGCTGACCGTTGATTCTTATTGTAAATTCTATGCCTTTAATCCTTCTTTTATGACCTCAGCCTGACCCACTAAGACACGTATCATCACTACTTAATGGCTTAAGTGATAGATTTCGATTAGTCTCTCTTTAAGAGATTAAGTGAATCGTCAGGTATTCAGCAAATTCTCCACCTTTTAACTTGTGATCAGCTTAACCTTTAGTGGAATACACATCAACATCTAGATACACATCATTACCACTTAATGGCTTAGGTGTTAGATCTTGTGCAACTTTGAGATAAGCCATTAAGTCATTTGTCAGATCAAAATCAAACTATCTATACTTTAATCATTGTCTACTTAGAATACCTAGGTCCACCAACTTCCACATGTCAACACCGCTTAATCGCTTAACTGATAGATGTCGTGTATCTTGCCTTCAAGTGATTAAGCTGACTATTAGATCTTTTTGAACTTTAATCTCTGTTATACTGCCTATGACAGGACCCACATCACTACTTTTGACATGCATCACTCAGACTTAATCGCTTATATGATAGATGTTGTTCAATTTTGGATTAAGTGATTAAGTCATCCATCTGATGAAACAAGATCTTCCCATTGATTAACTAAGAACCTTTCTGACCATTGGACCCACCAAAGACATGTGGCATCATGGATTAATGGCTTAAATGATAGATTTTGATTGCTTTAGGATTATTCCATTAAGCAAGCTGTTAGATTAAAACATACTTGCTCGACAGATAATGAATTTAACTAAAACAGATGCAGAATTTGAATTTAGGGAATAATATAGGACCACGACGTTAGGACCGAAAACTTAATGGATAAGAACATTTTAATAGGAACCAATTTGAGACATGAACTTAAGTGATAAAAATTAACTCAAAATTAGAAGACATTTAAATGCTCGGGGTTTTAGGACCAAAATTTATACTTTGAAACATGAAACAAGGGTTTCCAACATTTTAGCTAGGTTAAGGGCTTAAAACAACACATGTAGAGGCATAGGAACAATTTCAACCATGATTTTAATCCCTTTGAGCATAAGCATGACATGAAACCTAAAACATTTACAAGGCTGACTCAAGAACAAGAAATGTTACCAACAAGATACAAGCAAGTGAAAAATTTTGTTTGTTGGGCATTCTGTTTGTGTTTTGGATTTGTCAATGTTCTTCAAACACTTCAAGCACAATTCTACCTAAGGAGTTGGCTTCGCATGAAATATTATAGTCCCATTGCTTGGTATACCTTCAGCTCATACAGCAATGTCACCCCCGACAAGGTGCCCGTGTTTTTGTCTTTTTCCAGGTATTGTTGTCGTGCTACGAAGATCTCTTTGGTAACACAATACCTTGGGACACATATGATGGGGATCTTGGGGGGAGATTCTTCCCTCCCCTCACACTATAATAAATCATTGTTTGGAGTTGAATCAAGTAGCTTCTATGCTTAGAGTATTTATTAAGTGTCTCTGTTTGATTGTATCCTCTATGTCTACACAAACACGATTCAGGTGTATAGCCCCATAAAGCATCTTCACAAAAGTGGTCACATAAATGTGATTGAGACTATGAGGCCGCACTTAAGTTAGACAAGAGCTGAGTATAAGCTCAAATTCCAATCGACTCCTAAGGCTTTAACCCCAAAGAGTAAATTTTATTAATGTGAGTTCGAGTGGTGTGGCTTACACCTTGTTCTCACGTGGGTCGTTCCCGTGATATTTTTCCCTCAATCGGCAGGCCCATCTAAAGGATTAACTTGAAAAAGAAAATTGGATTGTTGACAAAAAGGAGTCTGGATTTTTTATTTTCCCACAAGGGGAAAAGAGCATACTCTCCTATCTAGTATTATTTTCTCCACAGAAATGCAAGACACGCTTAGTTTATTCCCAAAGATTTAATTGTTTAACAAAAAGTGAATGCGTCTAGGTTTTTGATCTTCCCAAAAGGGAAGAGAGCATAATCCCCTAACACTTGCTTTGGATTAGACAAAAAGATCTATCTAATTAGGATATGTGCCTAGAAAATGCTAACAAAAATAGTTGTTTAGTTGATTGAAATTGAGGCAACCTGCAAGACAAATAGTGATTAATCTTTCAAGTTTGTCTTTGGCAAGCAGTGCTACAACACAACTAGTTAGTAGTTTCAAAGTTTTAATCTTTGACAAGCGTTATCACAAACCACTCAAAATTTGTTAGCAAAATGATCAATAAAATCCTGTCAGAATGCAGACGCTGATTCAGGGCGCAAATGTTGTTTTACCTCAAAAAATGACAGAATGCAGGAAAATAAACCAAAAAATACAGAAAGTCAGAAAATTGTTATACCAGTTAGAGACGCTGATTCGTGTAATGCAGACACCGATCAATGATTTTTCTGAACTATCATTTTTGTTGACGCCAAAATAGGAATCTGCATTTGTGTAGACACCGATGTATCTGCAAAGCTCAAAAAACATAGCAAAAATAGCAAAAAAGTTACTTTTTCTTCTTTCTTAGTCTTCAAATTCATCAGATTTAGCCATTTTGAGATTATCCAAACCTTTAAAAACTAGTGTTTTTTTTTAATGATTTATCAAGATCTTATTCCCTTAATAAAATTTGGACATTAAAACTGCTTGTAAAATTGATCTCCGCCAAAAAAAAGAATGCTTAAATACCAAAAAGAAGTGGGAAACACAGTAAATCTTGAAAAATAAAAAAACTATGTTTGGAAAGTCTCAAATAAATAGTGCCAGGCGGAGACGTCGATGCAGGTTACAGACGCTGGTTCAGCGTAGACGTCGAACGATTGTTCTGAGAGAACTAACGTTTGCGCAGACACCTCTGCATAAAATGCAGATGCCGATCCGTGAGTCTGGTGAATTTTGGAAGAAAAAGATAAGAAGTTAGAAGAGTTTTAGGGATGTGGGTCCCACCGGGTGTGCTAGAATGTAGTATGAGGAAAATGTCAGCCTGCAATCACCCACAAACAAGAAATCATTAGAGAGTAAGCATCCAAATTTTAAATAAGATTAAAAGCATACATGAAACATAAAAAGTATCCTCATATCATCGAATAGAGATAAAAAAAGTTGCACCCAAGAGGCTTGTTTGATTTTCTCTCTTATGGAGGTGTGAATGTGCTCTCTCAAACATAATATCAAGACTTCCCCAAGTAGAATGATTATTATTGATTCAAAATGCAACAATGGATGATGAGAGAAGAATTCAAGAACTAGTATGGAGCAACTAGTCTCAAATCTCCTTAAATGATTAAGCTACTATGATATTGAAATGAAAAGAAAGAAGGAAACTATGATTTATTTTAGCCAAAGAAACCTAGCATGTAATATCTATGTGATTTAAGCTAAAAATCAATGTAACTATCAATGGAAATCCTAGCACATTTCTAGGATAATAACAATAGCAAAATGAGAGATGAAAATGCAAGAGGAGAAGGCCTCTATTTATAGATTTTTGGGATAGAAGAGGAGGGGTTGAATGATGTGGCATCTATGTGGCATATGTGTGCATAAATGTTGTTACACTTCTATGAATCATTTCATTCAAGGTTGCTCAAGAATGAGGCCTCAAATATCGATCCATAGCTCTCTAGTCATGGATGTGTAAAAATGTAAAATGAAGGCCCTCAGATTGACCTAGTTGTGTCTATTGAAAATACACCATGAAACGAGAGATTTGAATGCATGAAAATGAAATCTAATCTATATGATAACAATGCATCAAAGAACGTGACGACTATGAAGAGTCAGCTGATGGACTCTGAATGCCTTCTGAAATCTTTGCTGTGACTTTGGTGCTGGCGGGTTTCTTCTCTGTTTTCTTTCCAGCTGTTCTTTTGTACTTTTTGTCTTGAATGTAATTGTTGCTAAATCTGGGTTTTGACCCTCTGTTGATTGTTCCCTTCTTTGGGTC
>MU223937.1:29342-61075 GCA_018584345.1 Thuja plicata | reverse complement strand
AAAAGGGAGATTAAATCTTTTAATTAAATAAAAATGATCAAACCTTAGGAAATATTGAAATAATTGAATTAATTACAATTTGATCAAGGAAATTGATTTGAATTGAAAATATTCCAAACCATTGATTTAGGAAATTTGATAAAATGATAAATGGGGCCCAAAGTCTAGGCGAGCATTTTAGGGTGCATACAGAATCTACATAAGAGCCACATAAGGGACACATAGGATTGAAGGGATGGCTAATTTGAAGTCAAATATAGCAACAAATATTGAGTGGCTCAAGAATTCCAAGTGGGAGACAAAGGAGTAAATAGCCTTAAAGAGGAACGGGTGACCATTTTGGAGAGAATTCTCACATGTGGGTGAGCATTCCATTAGCCTTAAGAGGTTTAGGAATCACCTTTTTAAGTATGATCAGAGGGTGATTAGGTAGGGAAGTATGCTTAGGAAATGAAGTGATGGGACTAGAGTAGGAATAGGTAAGGTTTGGGGTAGGCTTAGTGTAGGTCTCTAGATTGGATTAATAGGTTTCTAGCTAGGGTTTAGATTATATTTCAAATTAGATTTGAATAAATCATAGTTTAGAAGAATTGGGGATATAGAGGAATTTTAATAAATATAAATTTATTTAAAAAGGGATTTTTGTGAGACAAATGTATTTAAATAAAATACATTAGAATAGTATTTGATCGTTGATAAATACCAACTATGAAACTATTTAATTGATTAAATTAAATAGCTAGATGAATAAGAGGGAATTTAATATTAATAATAATATTAATATTTTTGGACGTCTACAATGACAATTATTCAATTGTGTATCGTAATTGATGTTTACACAAGTATAGTGATGTTTACACAAATGTATAATCCTATCTGAGCCTATTCAATTCATGCCAAGTACTCTCGAGCATTGAAGAGGACCAAAGTGATTTTCAGTTCTAATTGAGTTCACTCAGGCATTACAGTGTTGGTCAGGCGTTGAAGGATTTTAGTGTTGACTGAGTAAAATAGTTAGTGTCAGCTGACTAACAATAGTTTATATTTTATGGATAATTATCTATATGGAGCCAACAGACATGAGTTTTGTTATTTATTTGGAAGGATATTAAGACCTATTTGACAAGGCTTATCATATAAATATAAGGTCAAGTTTGGATTGAATATTGGAATAGTGTATGGAAGAGTGTGTGTAAGTGATATGAAGAGTGAAGGTGAAATCAGATGGGATTCTTGTTGCAGACAGAACACAAAGAGCTGCAATAGAATATCTGATTAGTAAGGATCAAGTATTTAATCCATAACAAAGATCTGAATCAACAAAGACAGTTCCTTATCAAAATATATCAATCCATTGTTACTTTTTAACAATGGTAGCAGTGATCAAAATCTCCTAACAGAGTAGACTTAACAGTCTTTTATAAATCCTCTCACAAGGTGACATTTCTATATTGAAATGTTTGAAGACCTCTCACAAGGCCACTCCTTATAGGGTGATTAAATCCTCTAACATGGTCACACCAAACAGTGTGTTATTGTAACCTTTAATAGGGTTGGCTCCTAACCGGGCTCACTTCAGAAGAGTGAAAAATAGTCACTAGTTGCAATTGGTGGGTTTTCCCATATTGGTTTTCTACATTAAATCTTGGTGTTATATATGTACATTTAATTTTCTTTATGGTTTATGTTTATACAATTAATTACTAAAGATAATCATAGTTAATATCTTAAGATTTTCTATGTTAACCGAGTGACAGTAGAATATCTGTGTTAACAAGCAACAGTAACTAATTTTTTTAAGACATCTAAGGGACTTGGATTTGTTTTTGTTGTAATGGATTCACCCCTCCCCTCTCAATTACTCAAATCATTTCCAACAATTGGTATCAGAGCTGAAAGTTCTTATAGGAAATGTTTTAAGGCCTAAGCTAAAGAACAGAGATGTCTTACAGAAGGGAGATCCCGAAGCTTAACAAAGATAATTTTTCTGCATGGAAAGATTTTATGAGACTACATCTATCTACCATTGGAGATACTGGTTTTCAATTCTTATACCATAGGTATGTGGAACCACCGAGACCTTTGACTATGGATCAGATGATAGACATGAAGCATCACAACATAATGATGATTGATATAGCATCTGCACTCAGCTATTCCAAATTTGATGAAGTCAAGGACTTCCCTACTTCCTTTGACATGTGGAATAAAATGCATGATATTCATGGATGAGATGTCAATGTAAAGAGAGCCAAAGCAGAAAGTCTCTGAGGTCAATTTGATCAGATTAAAAAGAAAGAAGGAGAGGACATTACAAAATACAGTGAAAGAATCAAGAAAAGTGTCAGTGTCATCAGAGTTTCCAATGGAGTAATTGAAGACATAATAGTGGTTAGTAAGGTATTGAGAACTTTAATTCATATCTATGCAATTAGAGTTTTAGCTATTCAAGAAATGAGATAAAGTAATGGTATAACTCTAGATGGATTAATTGGAAGATTATCAGCTTTTGAGTTGGATAAATTTGACAATTACTCTCCTAATCTTGGAAATATTGAGTCTACATTCAAAGCTAAATTAAACCTTGGAAAGATGAAATGAAAATAGATTGACAGTGACAATGATGATGAATCTGATGATGAAGATCTGGAAATCATTGAAGCATTAATTGCAAGGAGAGCTATAAAAGGAAAAGGATAGTACAAAGGAAGAATACCATTAATTTTATTTTGATGTGATGAGGTTGGTCACATTGTTGTTAAGTGTCCAAACAAGGAAGACAAAGGTGAGAAAAAGTTCAACAAGTATAAAGGCAAGAAATATTACAAAAGCTACAAAGACAAAGGTAAGAAATCTTGTTACATTACTAAAGACTCTGATAGTGATGAAGATGAAATGGTTTATATTGCTATTATGGATGAGTCAGATAATGAAGATAATGAAAAGACAACACTATATTCTCACATCAATAAGAATGACACTTGGATAATTGATAGTGGTTGTTCTCACCACATGACTGGTGATAAAACCAAATTTGAACATATTGAGCACTATGACGGTGGGAGTGTAGGTTTTGGGAATGATGAACCCTACTATGTGAAAGGTAAAGGTTGTATTTCTTTAATAGAAGGAATCAAATGTGATAATTCTTATTCGGTTGAAGGACTAAGGCACAATCTACTGAGTGTGGCATAGCTGAATAACATTGGTTTCAAGGTACAATTCATGAATGGTAAGGCCACGCTCCTGGATGGTAAGGGAAACCTAGTTGGAACTGGCAGACAAACAAAAGGTAATCTATTTTATCTTGATCTCAATGGAAGTTCATGTTTTATTGCACAAGTAGAAGAATGTTGGTTATGGTATAAAAGGTTATGTCATGTGAAATTTGATTACCTGGTTAACATAAGCAATAAAAAAAGAGTAAGAGGAATTCCTATTCTGAAGAAACCTGAATTAGCAATATGCAAACAATCTCAAATTGGGAAGATGGGCAAAACTAGCTTCAAGAGAAAGAATTACAATACAGAAGAAGTTTTAGAATTGGTACATACTAATTTATGTAGACCAATTAGAACAACCAGTTACACAGGTGAAAAGTATTTCATTCTATTTGTTGACAATCATTCCATAATGATGACTATTATGTTTCTCAAAGAAAAATTAGAAGCTTTTCAGAATTTCAAATGGTACCTAGCCAGAGTTAAAAAATAAAATAGGAAAAAAACTTAAATTCTTAAGATCTGACAGAGGAGGAGAATTCATTTCTAATGATTTCAATGAATTCTGCAATGAAACAAGAATCAAAAGACAAGTATCTGCCCCAGGTACTCCACAACAGAATGGTATAGCAGAAAGAAGGAACATATCCATTATGGATTGTGCAAGAACCCTGATGATTGAAAAGAATGTTGCTATCAAATACTGGAAGGAAGCCATCAGCACTGCAATTCACACCTTGAACTGAGTTCAACTGAACAAAGGTACTGGGAAGACACCTTTTGAATTATGGTATGGCTATAAAGATAATGTTCATTATTTCAAAGTATTTAGAATTAAATGTTACATCTTGAAGGAAGAAATAAATGGAAAGTTTAATGTAAAAAGTGATGAAGGTATATTCCTTGGATACTCTTGTAAAAGAAAAACATATAAATGTTTGAATATTTCTACTCACAAAGTCATAGAAAGTGTTCATGTAAGGATTGATGAGTTTTTAGAATGAGGTGAAGAACATAATAATAAAGAGCCTCAGGATTACAGACACTTTGTATATTATGAACCTGATACTATAACTAAGACACAAGCAATGGTGATAGGACAACATCCCTGTCAATGATTGAATTCATCTACAAAAACCCAAATAGTCCAACCTGAGTTGCAACCTATGCAACCTGAGCTGTTGGTAGAGGAAATTGAGTCACAGAGTAAAGAGACTGAGTCACATACAGAGGGAACCAAGTCTCAGACAGAGGCACCCGAGTCTCAAACAGAGGCACCCGAGTCTAAGATAGTGGAACCTAAGTATGAGACAGAAGAACAAAAAAAAAAAATTGAGCATGGTGAGCCAAGTGGAACAAGACTAGAATCAAGAAGGAAGGATCTTGTACTTAAAAAATATGTTAGAAGGCATCATGCACCTGAACAAATAATTGGAGATCAGACATAAGGTGTAATGACAAGGAACAAAATTAAAGGTACATGTTTTCTTAGTGAAATTGAACCTAGAACTATTAAAGATACATTGAATGATGAAAGTTGGATCGAAGCAATGAATGAAGAGATTGAGAAAATAGAAAAGAACAAAACTTGGACTCTTGTACCTAGACCAAAAGATAAGAATGTGATTGATACTAAGTGGGTTTTTAGAAACAAGATGAATGAAAAGGAGAAGTTTCCAGAAACAAGGCAAGATTAGTATGTAAAGGATATGCTCAAGAAGAGGGTATTGACTATGGAGAAAAATTTTCTCCCATTGCAAGACTCAAAGGAGTCAGAACATTTCTGCATATGATTCACACAAAGGATACACGATATATCAAATGGATGTAAAATCTGCATTCCTGAACAAAATTCTTGAAGGGGAAGTCTACATTGAGCAACCTGAAGGTTTTGTAGATCCTAACAAAAGGAACATGGTTTGAAAATTACACAAAGTATTGTATGGATAGAAGCAAGCTCCTAGAGCCTGGTATGAAAGACTCCATGGTTACTTGATAAGTACTAGATTATAGGGAACTAATGATAATAGTAGTGTGTATATCAAAGAAGAACCTCAGAACAAGATACTATTAACAGAAATATTTTTAGATGACATATTGTTTATTGGATATGATAAATTAAGTAGAGAATTCTCTGAAGCTATGAGTATGTAATTTGGAATGTCTATGTATGGTGAAATCAAATTCTTTTTTGGTTTACAAGTTTATCAGATGAAAGATGGTATCTACATTACCCAGTCTAAATACATCAAAGGGATACTGAAGAAGTTTGGGATGGAAGACTCCAGACCAGTTGGAACACCTATGCCTACTAGACATAAGTTGTCTAAAGATGATGATTCAAAGGAAGTAAACCAGACTACAGATCCATGATTGGTAAACTTCAATATGTTGTTCACACCAGACCTGATATTGCATTAGTAGTAGGTATTGTTGTAAGGTTCTTAGCTAATCTAAGAGAGAATCATTTGATGGCTATCAAAAGGATTCTGAGATATCTTAAGGGTATTGAAGATAATGGATTATGGTATAAGAAAGGAGGAAAATTTGATTTGAAGACTTTTACTAATGTTGATTGGGCTAAAATTGTTGATGAAAGAAAGAGCACAAGTGGTGGAGCATTATTTCTTGGCAAGAGGTTAGTCTCCTGGACAAGCAAGAAACACAACTGCATTTCTCAATCTACAACAAAAGTAGAGTATGTTGTTGTAGTAGTAAATTGTTCAAATATCATATGGTTCAAACATAAGTTGTCAGGTATGAAGGTGGAAACCACAGAACCAATTATTATTTACAGTGACAACACCACTTCTATTAACATTTCAATGAACCCTGTGATGCATACTAAGACTAAACATATTGTAATAAAGTATCAGTCCTTGAGAGAATTGGTTCAAGAAAAGGAAGTAAGATTGGAATATGTGAATACTAAAGAACAAATTGTAGACATATTCACAAAACCATTACCTAAGGATGCATTTTTGTATCTTAGAGGAAAGCTAGGGTTAATTCCCCTAACCAAGGCTGACTAAAACATAGTTTAGTGATGCATCAACCAAGCTAAAAAATAGACTTAACATGTTGATGCAGATATTTAGAGCTTATTGCATATGAATCAGTACAGACAGGTACATTACAACTTCATTGGATATGTCAGTTGGTGTCTTTGGCATTGGTTTTGAAAGAGGGAGAGATTACTGTATGTCATAATGATGAGTAAATGATGGAGAGATTACTATATGTCATAAATATTATTGATGACAGAGGGAGAACTTTATCAGAAACAAAGATTAATGAAAAATGGAGAAATCTGTATTTCAATGACTGAGGGAGTGTTTTGATGAGAATCAGAATGAAGCTAAAGACATTAATAAAATTTTGATGAGAATCAGAATGAAGCTAAGGACAATAATAAAAATTACATTCTTATCTCTGCTACTCTATAATTATTTGTATTATGACATGTTGTCTTGCCATCAATGCCAACGAGGGAGATTGTTGATGACAATTATTAAATTGTGTATTGTCATTAATGTTTACACAAGTATAGTGATTTTTACACAAATGTCTAATACTATCCGAGCATAGTCAGTTCATGCCAAGCACTCTCTGGCATTGAAGAGGACCAAATTTATTTTAAGTTCTAACCGAGTTAACTCGGGCATTACAGTATTGGTCGAGTGTTGAAGGATTTTAGTGTTGACTAAGTAAAATAGTTAGTGTCAGCCAACTAACAGTAGTTTATATTTTATGGATAATTGGCTATATGCAATCGATAGACATGAGTTTTATTATTTATTTGGAAGGATATTAAGGCTGACTTGACAAGGCTTATCATATAAATATAAGTTCAATTTTGGATTGAATATTGGAATAGTGTATGGAAGAGTGTGTGTAAGTGATATGAAGAGTGAAGGCAAAATTAGATGGGATTCTGATTGAGGATAGAACACAGAGTGTTGCAATAGAATATCCGATCAGTGAGGATCAAGTATTTAATCCAAAATAGAGATCTGAATCAGCAAAGATAGTTTCTTATCAAAATAGGTCAATCCATTGTTACTTTCTAACAATTGCAGCAATGATCAAAATCTCCTAATAAAGTAGACTTAACAGCCTTTTATAAATCCTCTCACAAGGTGACATTTCTACATTGAAGTGTTTGAAGACCTCTCACAAGGCCACTCCTAACAGGGTGATTAAATCCTCTAACAGGGTCACACCTAATAGTGTGTTATTGTAACCTTTAATAGGGTTGGCTCCTAACATGGCTCACTTCATACGAGTGAAGACAATGACTAGTTGCAATTGGTGGTTTTTCCCATATTGGGTTTCCACGTTAAATCTTGGTGTTATTTGTGTACATTTCAATTTCTTTATGGTTTATGTTTCCTCAATTAATTACTAAAGATAATCATATTTAATATCTTAATATTTTCTATGTTAACTGAGTGACAGTAGAATATCTGTGTTAACTGAGCAACAGTGACTAATTTTTTTAAGACATCTAAGAAAATTTGATTTGTTTTTTTGGTAACTGATTCACCGCTCCCCTCTCATTTATTCTACTCATTTCCAGAAAGTTTATCATATCACATAATGCACTTAAGAAAGAAAGCTTTAGAATCTCAAAATATATGATGGGTTCTTCATTCCTATCAACTTCAAGGTAATTCACATTCAAACATTCACAATTTGATTCTTGTTCTAACATAAGGAACAATACCTTTACACCTTGTAGGAACTCATTATTATTGCTCATGTTTGAAAGTGGATAGTGAGTGGATAGTAATATATGGAAATAGTTTAGTATTATATTATTGTCCATATATTATAATATCATGGTTGATATTTTTATTGTGTTCTGTGAAATAAAATCTTGTGCAAATTGTGATCATCCTCCCTAACTCAGAGGGAGTGTTAATATTGTAGCTTCAGTTGTATGATACGCATATTCATGTGTGTGTTAATAATAGTATCCAACATAATGTATAGTATATTTTGAAAAATTTAGTGACATACATACATACATACATACATACATACATACATACATACATACATACATATATATATATATATATATATATATATATATATATATATATATATATATATATATATATAGACACACACACACACACACACACACACACACACACACACACACACATATATCTACATACATATCTTACTTTTATGTTTATTTAGTTTTTATTCATTCTGCTAGGTAAAACAAAAAAATAGTCACTACCATGTAAAAATAAATTTTAAAGAAAAAACTTCCTTCTCATGTTAGTTTTGAAAATCCCAAAGACCTAACCATTGCATGGACAACTGATGCTATATACAGAAGCATAACTAATTAAACGATAGAAAATATTTTCAGTCGATAAATGTTAAAAATACTTGCACTAACTAATTTTTTAGACAGACTACCATTTATGGCTCTTTTTCTTTCAGTACTTGACTCAAGTGATTGATTTAGCATCTCTTTGGAATATTTTCCTAAATCATAAGGAATTTTTTTCTCTTCCATGGCTAAAAAACACATATAAGGCCAAATTATAGAGGTTGACATGATTGTCTTAGATTGACAGTGGCATTGTAAGCTGAAGCATTTTGTTTGAAAGTCTTGGTAAATGGATGTAATGGATGGAGGGGTGTATGAAATGAGTCTAGGAGGTTGTTTAGAGAATTTTTTTGATGAGAGAATAAATACACAAGGCTTGGGGAGAATGGTTTTGATGATTGTCCCTTAGTGTGGAGTCAAAGGGTTGTAAAGCTATTGTCTTTTAGGACAATCTGTAGTATTTTTTTTGAAGACCAAGGAGGGTCAAAATTAAGTCTTAATAAAGAGTCTAGTGGATTATATTAAATTAGTAGAGAAAATATATGGACATGATGTAGCATATTGCAAAGAGATTAGATATATTTTTAGTCACTAATACATGAAACTTGGACAATTACAATATGCAGTCATAAATTCTTCTGCTTATATGTTTAGATCATTATGTCATTTCTCTGCATATTAGTAATGAGACTCATATCTCAAGCCACAAACCTTCCTTCAAGTTCAAAATAATATGATTTAGAAACTCACACTTCCTTGATTTACTCTAACAATGGTGGGATAGTGTTCCATATAATAAAGGGTTCAAAATGTTCCTGTTTGAAAAGAAACTTCAATATCTCAAATCTTAGATTAAGCATTGGAACATTCATGTGTTTTAAAACATCTTTGAACAAAAAGAACAAGTAACCAAAGAGATTTCAAAAATTCATGAACACATAATCCAACATGGATTAGATCATGGCACCTTCTGTAAATAAAAACAACTTCAGGACTTATGGTCAAAATTATGCATTAGAGAGGAAGTGTATTGGAGACAAAAATAAAGAGAATTATGGTTGAAGGAAGGGGACCATAACACCAAATTTTTCCATGCCTTAGCCAAGAGAAAAATGACAGCTCAATCTATTTTCATTATTTAAAATTATTTAGGTGAGGTTATTTCAAATACAACAACCATTCAAGATGAGAGGTTCTGATTAATCAAAGAAATTTAGCTCCCCCACAAGTTCTAAATCTTCAACAACAATATTATCAACTTAAAGAAGAGTTGTTGAGTTTTCATTCAACAATTATTAACCAACACAATAATTATTCTCTCTTAAGGCAATTCTTACAAATTTTTATTTTCCATGGCCCCTAATAAAGCCTCGGGACTAGATGAATTTACTGCACTCTTTTTTCAAAAATGTTGGGATGTTGTTGGTTTTGATCTGTTGAAAGTTTTGGAAGAATCTAGGAGAAGTGGACCAGTTCTAAAATATTTTAATGTTACCAACATTGTTATCTTACCAAAACATAAAGATCCTAAAACCTCTGCTGACTTTTGTCCAATTTCTTTGTGCAACACGACCTAAAAAATCATCACAAAGTAAATCTACCTAAGATTGCAATCTATTATTCCACACATCATTTCTTTAAAATAGGGGGTTTCATTCTGGGAAGGGAAACAATAGAAGATGCCATTATTGCTCATGAAGTATTGTACTCTATTCAAAAATATAATCTTCCATCCTTTATTGTGAAATTGGATATGATTGTAGACCTTATGGAAAGAAATATTGTCAATTAGTGCCAAAACACTTAGTCATTCATATGGTTGCAATGTTAATCGATCCAACAACTTGTAGTGTTGACTGAGCCAAGCAGTTGCAGTGGCAACCGAGAAGTTCATTCGAAGTAGTGTCTATCGAGTCACCAATGTTACTCAATTTTCATACCATCTCCAATTGATAAATGTGGAATGAGAACCCAGTGTCAACCGAGTGCCAGATTTTCCAAATTCACTGTGTCACCAGAGTGTCAATATATCACCCGAGTGGATTACTAGACCCGAGTATCAACATTGGGCCAAATTAGTAAATATTGTTTGATACTATTTAATATGATAGTAACCGACCTATGGAGATAATTTATTTGGATAGGTATATATGTAAGATACTTTTTTATCCAAATATATTAGATATCAATCATAAGAACAACATTGAATACATGTATAGATGAAAATATGATGAGGCAGATTGATTAGAAGGCTACAACAGTATAAAGGAAAAACAAAGACTCAGCTATCACATTTAGGTGATCAGTTATACATCAAAGGATCTTATTCAAAAAATTAGAGTTGCATAGAAGATCATTCACTAATTCATCCTAATAGGTATATTAGTCAAATCCTTTAACAAGGTGGACCTAACAGTCCTTCACAAATCTCCTAGAAGAGTGCATACTTAACTGTATTGTACAAATCCTTTCACAAGGTGGACCTAACAATCCTTATTGCTCCTAACATGGAAGACCATTATAAGTGGTCAATTGTAAGCCTTAACCGACCAACTTTACTCTTGCAGTTCTAAATCTTATGGGTATCATCCCCACCCCAGTTTTACTTTCTATTTGGAAGGTTTTTCGGTCACCATATCTTGTGTTAAGTTTTATGAAATTTTATTGATTTTTTGTTCCATGCATGTAATTATATTAGACAATCTAATAAAGGATAAAAGTGAAGAAGTTTTATTGGTTCGTGGTTCACCCCCCACCCCCTCTCTCAGTCACCTAGCCTACAATATATTTCCAATAATTGGTATCAGAGAAAATGTTCTCTTATCAGAAGTTTAATAGCTTGAGCAAAGATTAGAGGCAATGGAAATATACAGACTGGAGAAAGCCACTGAAAATGAAAAGATAGATCTACAAGTGGCCATGGATCAAATCAGAAAACTCAAGGAGAAGCTCTTTCATTCCTTGAAAAGAAGAAAAGAATTAGCAATGCAAATGAATGACAAAGGTTACATAGAAGAAAGAATTGAAGATTTATGCAAAGGAATAAGTTCTAAAGAATCTGATGCAGCCATTGAAGACCTTCTTGCAAAGAATCTTACTTTACATGAAGAAGTCAGAAAGTTGAAGAGAGAACAAGAAATTCATTCAGTCAGAATATGTGAAGTCATGGACCAAAAGAACCAAGCATAAAATCATATAGAAATGGCACAATAAGATAGGAGACTGCTAAGTACAAGATTAGATGGAAAAGAAAAATAAATCTATCATTTTTCACTTCAGCAAGAAGATATGATAAATCAACTCAATGGTTCTAATCAAGAAGTTATCAATCTGAGGAATACAAATGAAATACTGTAAAATGATCTCAATACTAAAAAGAAAACTAATGAGAGGACAATAAATTCACAAGAAATCATGAATCAGTTGACAGAGAAAACTCAATTCAGACATCATGGAAAGACTGGATTAGGTTATACTAAAAAAGGAGAATCCTCACAAAAAGGAGCTCAAAAGAAAAAGAAACCTACATGTAATCATTGTGGTAAGCTAGGGCATACATATAATAAATTTTGGAGTAATGGGAAGTCAAAGTTTAATCATAAGTGCTATAGGTGCAAAAAACATGGACATAGAGAAAGTGAATGCACTAAGAAACCTAAGTTTGAAGAAAAATGTTTCAATTGTAACAAACAAGGTCATAAATCCTTAGAGTGTAGAACTAAGAAGTGGAACCCTACTGAAAAAATAGCTGAGGCAATTTTTGGTTGGGATTACAACACATGGAACAAATGTTGTCATTTTGGCAAGTATGGGCACATCGGTGCAAATTGTGCAAAGACTCGCCTCAGAAAAAGGAATCCTAATAAGAGATGTTATATATGTAAAAAACTTGCTCATCTAAGAAATAATTGTATGAAAAGAGAAAAAGTGGATACTGGTTTTGAGAAAGGAAAAATAAAATTTTCTGAAATCAAAACTCAGATGAGTCAGCAATGGATAAGGAAGTCTCCTGATAATTCAGACCAAAATAATGAAGGAACAAATGGCACCCAAAATGGTGACTTGGGTGGATTCACCATCTGTGAATAAAGATGTAAGGAGATAACTGGAAGTGTGCATACAAGCCATCATACATCAGTTTTAGATATGCTAGCAAGTCCAAATCTACATATTGATGCACTGGGACACATTATGGTTCTAACCAAGTCAGGATCTTAGTTACAACCGAGCTACTCAGGCTTAACCAAGTTAAGTCGGGTTGTATGGTTTCAAAGATGTGAAGTTAGTTTTCTCTGAGCTTCTGAGTAAGCCTAGAAAAACTAATCAAGCTAGGATAGCTACTATGTATAGATAAATTAATGAAAAATTTAAGGTGAAATTTCTAATAAATGGTGAAATCGAAAGGTTGTTGTTTACCCAGGTTCATAGTTTGGAGAGAGATTAAGAGCTTATAGCGATTTTAGAGTGAATTTGTGTTTGAAAGATTTAGTTGTAGAAAATTTTCATCAGTCTTCCAATAATTATGGCATCTTCATCCAACAGTAAGATCAAGAAGGGATCTTATATGTTAGTGAGGAATGTAGTTTGTGAACCACAAAAGTTCAAACTTCATCCAACAATTGTAGAGGAGATAGATCCTATGGGATCCCATTCCCAAATTCCTCCTAAGGTACTATTAATTCACAACATTTGAACTTTCTATCATTGCACCATTCAAGAGCTAGGAACATTAGAGCTGAATGAAGCATATGAGGCACTTTGTGTGGGGAAAAATCTGAAGCTGGAACACAAGCACCTCAAAGTCAAGGGTTCAAACCCTATCTTACATATGCCAAAGAATTTTCAGATAAAGTGGATTAGGTTTATTCTGAGTCGTATTCACGACATGCATTTCTAGTTGGAGCAACCCATGAAAATCACTAAGATGATGGTACACCAAGTGAAAGGGTACCCAATGCTAAATAAACCTAAGGTGACTAAAACTATAACCCAAGTTGATCTAGCTAAGAAGACTCTTTCTGAGTGGGCTGGAAGAGGAATGAAGTTTAATGGAGTCACTGACATGGAACTAAAGTTTAGAATTCATGTGATTGCACATAAGATATATAGTTCAATATGACCAAATAGTGTTCCATGTGAGGCTATGGACTTGGCATACAAAGTGGTGAAGAACAATCTATCATTCAACCTAGCTGAGTTGTAGTTTATCCAATTGAGTAAAAACATGGAGAGCATCTGGGCATCTAAGACCAATCTGTGTAAATTTGGTTCACTCTTGGTTTTCTTATTATTTTATGTTCAATAGTTTTTCCCTTCAAAAGGCATATTTGTATGGAAGAAGGATACTCCTATAGTTTATTAGATAAATGACTTTATAGTAGAAATGGGAGACAATTTTGAAAGCATCATGGATGCTTACTTTGAGATTTTCAGAGAGAAAATGAAGAATAGATTCAAAATTTCCAAAAAATTGGTAGAAGACTATAAGGATGATACATGTTTCTAAGTTGACTATGATAGAGTGCACATCCAAGCATTCAAACCTAGGGTTGCATGGGTGAAACCTCTTAAATATGAGGTTAACATTGATGAGACTAGAGATATTATTGGGGCTCTTATCAATGAGCCTATTGATCCTAAAGTATCATATTTTGGTACTTATGAAGAATCTAAGGGAAGAATAACATTGGAAATTGAGATTCCCAAAATCTTGAAGAGAGGAAGAAAAAGAATTGAGAAGTTTGGAAAGAAATATGGCAAGTCATCTGACTCTCCTCTTACGATTACTAAAGGCAAAGAGGATGACATAAAGGAAGAAGATGTAGAACCTAATAAAGAAGAGGAAGAGGTATAAGAAGAGCCACCTAAGAAGAATATGCTAGCCCCCAAGAAAAAACCAAAGGTCTCTACCCCTGCCTTCATTGCAAACAATCCCAGGAAATCAAGAAGAAAATTGGTATTTCCTAAAGAATATGATGAAGAGAAAGAAACAGTTACATTAAAGAAGCCACCTTTGAGAAAAAGGTTGAACAATTTAAGGAAGGTAGTGGTATGTCAAGTCTCAGATCACTTAAGTATGCTTCTAGAACCAAGGATGAGTAGAATTTGGCTGAGGGTGCATTAGTTCAGAAGATGGAAAAATGGAAGTATGATCCATCTGAATTGAAAAGCCAAATAACTGAAGATCTTCTTTAGGCAATCACCATTCACTGGAACAATGCAGTCTAGATTGAAAGGGACATCAAAAAACAAACCTTAAAGATAGTCATGCCTATAGTGACTAATAAGGAGGTAAAAGATGCTATGGCTAAGTATGAGAGTGAACATACTCCAAGGTTTAGAACCTTTGAAGTTTTGGGAAAGAAAATAGAGGATGTTTTGCAGACCACAACTAAGTTGTGGAAGTCCATTTTTTCATACAAGGAAGATGATAAGACAGAGGAACTGAGTATAGACCCTTATGTACAGGTTAAAGGATAAGAACTAACTAAGGTACAAACCATTGAGGAATCTAATGCAGGGAAGATAGAAGTGGTAGTAATGGCATCCCTATCTTTGTCCCAATCCCCTAGTCTGATTATTTTATCTTTGAGCAAGGAAAAGGCCATAGCGTCTACATCAATTTTAGTAGGAACCGAGCATCTGGCTCTACCTACTACTGGTCCAACCTAGTACAAGTCACTATAGGACACTGTGAATATTTTAATATTTGGTACTAATTCTGTAGCTGGTGCAATGATAGTTAATGACCTACTTCAACAGAACACTAAGGATAAGGATGGGGATGGAAAAGGTAAGGAAATCATTCCTTCACCTAATCCCAAGGTCAAGGGTAAAGAAAAGGAAAAAATTAATGATGTAGTTGACCTTGAGGAAGACATTGTGATTCCTAATTGGGATCTTTCTAGCTTGACAGCCGAGCAGATGGACATCCTTGGGGAACTATGGAAAAAAAGAGAAAAATAACAGAAGCTCCGAGATGAGAAGAAAAGGAATAGAGTGCTAGAAGACATCAAAGGTATATTCCTTGATACACTAGATATTGAAGTCAATGAGAAAGACTCCATAATGGACCAAATTGTTGACATCATTCACAAGTTTAACCATGATCTAAGTGGTCAGGAGAAATTGTTGTAGAAGGCAGAAAGAAAATTTGAGAATAAGGTTCTAGAGAATGTTGCAGGTAAGATTGCAATAGATCACGTGAAGATATCCACTATTATCATCTTTGTAGAAACCAATGTGAATAATTTTGTAGCATTGTTTATAAAATTGAGTGACACACAAAACTTTACCATGGAAATAAAGAGTAAGCTGACAAAGATTGACAATGATTTGAAGGAAAGTGCAAGCCAGTTGGAACTTGGTCCAAGTTCAAGTTCAATGCATTTTTTTAAGATCAGGTATCTGACTGATCTGTAGGTAGAGCTACTAAGGGAAGAAGGAAGAACAAGGGATTCCCTATCAGCAATTCAAAGCCAACGCATTCCTCATATGGATGTCATGTAAAAACATATTTCTCACGCAAAGACACTCATACATGATAAACATTCTTCAGTTGTTGAGATTATGATGGAGTTGTCTGCACAAAATTAGATTGAGTTGCACATCCTAAAGGTGTTGCAAGATAATTGGGGCAAGGCTTTGTCTCAAATTTTGAAGGTACATAGTGATTTCCTTTCACATTTTGGTATTACCTTGTAGATATGCATTTTTAGCATTTGTGTCAAAAAAAGGGGGAAAAATAGGATATATATGTATATATATATGTGGAAATACATGTATAAGAAGAGGAATATGTATATATAAGAGTCACAAAAATAGTTTTGAAAAATAAAAGATAGACTCAGTCGCAACTGAGTTTAATATTAGTAGTCAAACTGGGCTCGAATCCAAGAACATGGTAAGGGGGAGTTTTGACTTATCAGTTTGTTTGATTAGAATTTTTGGTATGATAAGTGTTTTTGTCACTAATGCAAAAGGGGAGATTTTAGACCTTATGGCAAGGCATATTTTAAATTAGTGCCAAAGCACTTAGTCATTCATATGGTTACAGTGTTAACCGAGCCAACAACTTGTAGTGTTGACCGAGCCAAGCAGTTGCAGTGTCAACTGAGAAGTTTGTTCCAAGCAGTGTCTACCAAGTCACCAGTGTTACCCAAGTTGCATACCATCTCTAAGTGATCAATCTATAATGAGCACCGCATGTCAACCGAGTGCTAGAGTTTCCAAATTCACTGTCACTCGAGTGTCAGTATATCACCTGAGTGGATTACAGGACCTGAGTATCAACATTGGTCCAAATTAGTAAATATTGTTTTATACACTTTAATATGATAGTAGCCAACCTATGAAGGTAATTGATTTGGATAGGTATATATGTAAGATACTTTGTTAATCCAAATATATTAGATATCAATCATAAGAACAACATTGAATACATGTATAGATGTGAATATGATGAGGCAGATTGATTAAAAGGCTATAATAGTATAAAGGAACAACAAGGATTCATCTATCACATTCAGGTGATCAGTTCTACATCAAATGATCATATGCAGCAAATCAGAGTTGCATAGCAAGTCATTTACTGATTCATCCTAACAGGTGTATCAGTCAAATCCTTTAACAGGGTGGACCTAACATTCCTTTACAAATCTCTTAGTAGAGTGCATACTTAACTTTGTATAAATCCTTTCACAAGGTGGACCTAACAGTCCTTATTGCTACTAACAGGGTAAACCATCAGAAGTGGTCAATTGTAAGCCTTAACCGACCAACTTTATTACTGCAGTTCTAAAGCTTGTGGGTATCATCCCCACCCCAGTTTTACTTTCTATTTGGAAGGTTTTTGGGTCACCATATCTTGTGTCAAGTGTTATGAATGTTTATTGATTTTTATGTTACATGCATGTAATTAGATTAACAATCTAATAAAGGATAAAATTCAAGAATTTTTATTGGTTCCTGATTCACCCCCCCTCTTAGTCACCTAGCCTACAATATATTTCCAACAATGATGAAATCTTATGATAAGGTCAACTGGGGCCTTTCTTATGAAGGTCTTAATGAAATTTTTATTTTTAGCAAAATGGTGTAAATGGATTCATTCATGTATAGCAGGAGGATGCTTTTAAATTATTATTAATGGTTCACCATTTGGCTTCTTTCATGCCAAACAAGGAATTAGACAAGGTGACCCTCTATCACTGTTCTTGTTCATTATTATGGTAGAGGCCCTGTTAGCTCTTTTTCTTGCACCACAACCTTAAAATGATAATATACTTATATAATTGAATGCAAAATCCTTTTTATGCAAGATAAAGGATAATTGATGAGGTATTTGATAAAACTAGGGATGCCTATTATCACCTCCTTCTTTTTTGAGCTCCACAAACTCAAGCAGGTATTACCTATGATAGATTACTGATTCTTCAGTCAATGTTTTTAGTGCACTAGTTCATACACTGGTTTTTTACTTCTGACCTCACTATAAGTACTTATAAAATACCTTTGAGAATGCAATGATTATTTTAAAATAGAGTACTATAAGCCAGGATATGCTCTTGATAACATAAACCAATGAGATAAGGACTTTTATCCTTCTTCCTTTTGATTTTAGGATGGGCAACCTAATGATCCTCTCTTCAAGGAATAAGCAAATTTAACTGTATCCTAAGGATATAATCACTTGAATGGAATTATCTATTTTGCAGTATATATGATTAAGTAATTTGAAAATATTGGATTTTAAATCAATTACTTATAAAATACAAAACCAATGCCTAATCCCTGGGCTATGAGTCAATATCTTGTATAAATCCACAATAAGGTAATCAATGAAACACTTGCAACAAAGATAGAATACCTTATAAACTATCCTCTCCCTACAACTTTATCATCCAATCCTTAAACTAATGCTATGTTCCCTGAGTTACTTTAAACAATTTAATCCTTCCTTAAAGGAACTTACAAGTAACTACAAAATCACCTTATGATCAGTATGCTTAAATGCCTTAAAAATAAACACACAAGAACAATAAAAAAAATGTAAAGAGACAATTCAGATGTAGAAAGGAGATTGCAAAATATTTTAATGATGTCTCAAAGCTTCAAATACATTAGATAGACAAATAGTACAAAGGTTCAGACATAATTTTAGTCTGCCTTGTAATTCTATTAAAGTTTCCAACTCCCTTTCAAAAGGTTATAATTACATATATATATATAGTCTCAAATCATCTTGGAATCCTTAAGACAAGGATGCAACAAGCTTCAGATGATTTGGAGACCTAACCCTAAAAACATAGTAAAAGATAAAAGACAAGAAAACCCCAAGCGGTGGGAGGACACAATTGAAAAATAAGATCTGATTTGCATTTTGTCCTTTTTGTAAATGTCGGCACCTTTGTCTGCATATATTCAGGATAGTATCTGATAGTTGTAATAAGATTTAGTGACCGCCAATACAGGCTAACTTACACTAATCTCTTCAAGATTACTAACCTTCCTATGCTCATAGATCAGGTTCCATGTGTCCTTCCTTCTTCATCCATGACATCCAAGTCAACTATGACAGGCTTCCTTTTCTTGGGCTTTGTCATGATTTCCCATGCTATCACATCTTCTTCCTTAGGCCACTCAAAATTTTGAATACTTTCTAGCTGATCCTTCTGCCTTTCCCACCCAGCATCTGTTATGCTATTAACATCTGCAATGAACATATTACAGTTTATTTCTGCCTTTATTGCCTCATCCAAAAGTTTTTTGAACCTCTCCATATCTAATTCCCCCTGATCAGAGACATAAATGTCTTTTTTGGGAAGCACATCATCAAGCTCTGATCCCCATAACCCTAATAGTTTGATTTGTTCATGCTCGGTTCTATTAGGAGGTACAAACCTATTATAACTTACCCCAAACATCTTCAAATTTGCATCAATTTGATTGGCTTTTCCTTTGAAGAAAGATAAAGTATCCCAAATCTATTCTATTTCTATACCAACCATCATTACTATTTATGGCAGATCTGATCTTAATGGTTGTACTGATGCCAATCTTTCAAAAAGTGATGTTCTTCTAGACCAAGTTGTATAGTAGGGATTCAAAATTGTCAAGAAGTTGGCCACCTCTGCTTGTAGGCATGGCAACCTACCATAAGCCCCATACACCACATCAATCTTATCTTTGATGGTGTCAATTCTATGCTGGAAAATTGAAGCTAATGCTTCCAAAATCACATTGTTATTCTCTATAACCCCTAGCTCTATTTCAGCAGGTGTCTCCCCTGTATCCTCTGTTTGGATCTCTATATGCTTTACCTCTTTATGCTCAATAGGGGATTGCTCTGCTATCTCTAGAAATTGTCTAGTAAGCTCATCTATGAGCTTCTCCTATTCTTTGATCTTTATTAATGCTAGCTCCCTATCCTTTACAATATCACTAGTATCACTAGAAATTTTTTGCAATTTCTCTGATAGTTGGGTTGTTTTGGCCCCATTGAGTTGAGAAAAGTGGGTCATCACTTGGGATATTTCCAAATCCCCTGTATTTTCCAATGACCAAATGATCTTATTCCCCTCCATTTTCTCTTGAATTTTTAGAATAGATGGCTTATGATCTTTAGGAGTCAAGCTCGACATTGCAAGTGCCTAATATTTAGGGTTATACCCAAACCCTCTGATCATATCTCCAACCTGAGTCTCTGATGATAATTTTACATCAGGTTGCCTTCTTATCTGATCAATTATGAGTGCTGAGGAGAAGTCCCAGCCCTCCACAAATAATATTCCACTAGGCTTGACTAGTTGTCTTGCCTGTTCAGGTGTAATCTCCTCAGATTCAGGATCATAATCATGCAATGTTTGTAAGGCTTCCTAAGTGACTAGATCACCACCTACTAATTGCAACTCCTTTCCAATTTTATTTTTCTTGTTCCATATGAGGAAATCCTTTAATTCTATTTTCTTGATAAATTTGTCATCCTTGAGGAATTCCTCTTGATGCATCAACCTTTCATCAGTACATGACCTAAGAGGTAATTTTTCCTCTTCCTCTGTATCCTTTTGTAATTTTTTCCCTACCTTGATTTTTTTTCTCAAAAAATTATCATAGGTATTTCTAGTTATCAGAGTTCCAACTCTGTCTGTCTTCTTTTTCATAGAAGACTCCCCTATTTCTAGTTTTTTTTTCTTTTGTGGGGGCTCATTTGTCACTTCTTTCTCTTGGATCTCTGTTAGTTCAATAACATCTTCCCCCTCAACTTCTTTTTTTATTGAAATTGCTTGGTAATCTGGATAGGCAGTAGGTGAAGGATAGCCCTGATCACTATCATCATCATATTCATACTCTGAGTGGTCCCTATGGCCTTTCTCCGGGACCACTAGTGCTTCTTATAATTGATTAGAGAGGAGAGTATGGAATTTAATCATTTCATCTAGCCTTTTTAGATAAGGCATGTCAGGTTAGAAACCTCCAAAATTCATTCCCTTTCTCTTCACCTTCCTCTCTAGGTCCATAAGTTCATTGAACTTAATTTCTCTTCTGTCCACCTCCTCATCTTCCAAAATGTTTCCTATTAAATCTTCCTCCATACACTCTTCATGTTCTTTAGTGTAGGGGATGGTTGGTGTGAGAAATTTCTTTGCACTCATGATAAAACCCTTTGTATCAACATGTCTGTGTGGGGCCACATTCATTCTATAATGGTTCATCCAGGCATTCACTAGGTTCAGAGCTCCTTTTCCAATAGTGAAGTTGTAAATCCTGAATTACCTGGGGGTAAATGTACCTTTTTTGTGTGATGCTAGGTGCTCCTTGTTTTTCAGAATGAGCTTCCTGATGAACTCCATTGCAACTATCCTTGGTGGTACATGGTATGGAAAAATATGTGGAGGGTGGGAGAAACCATAAACCCTCATTATTGTGAAATTCTTCTCATAGTAAAAATCCCCCCAATTATGGTCTCATGGCCATTTATCCAAATATTGACAAGGCCTCAATAGTTGGATTACCTTAATAGGTAACCTAGTCTTGTCAACACCTATGTACTTAAGAAGTGGATAGATTATCCAGTTTTGAAAATCATAGAACTCTTGCTCCCTAGATGTATAATTCTAGACTTTGAGCAAAAACTGACTAGGGTTGAGCTGATTATGGTGGAACCTTTGTGGTTGCAAAAATTGACAATTCATAACTGGGAAATTGTAGTATAGGATCATATACATGAGGATTGAGTAATGCATGAATCTAGGATGATCCTTCTTACCCTATATATCTACAAACCCTTGATGCATATGATCAATTATATATTGGATGTAGTCATAATTTGAAGTGGTATGGAGGTTCTACATATCCAATACAATCATTAGAATGTCTAAGGTGATCCTCTCTTCCCTAGCATCTTTTCCAAGCACTCTACATAGTGCATATGATATGTACTTGATATAGAAATTAAGGTCTTTGTAGCAATATGGGGTGGCTCCTAGCATGGGGGCTATATAGGTTTTCATTTTCTTAGGAACATGAAGATCCCTGATTAACTTAGCAGCAATGCCAGATTCTCTAGTGTATCTATTCTCTAGGCTCTTCAGATTTATTTCAGTAGCCATAGGGTAGTATACATTGAAGGCTTTCATAAAAGTGTTCCAGTCCAAAGTGAGTAAGGGATTTCCATCATCCCTCTTAATGGTTTTGGTTAGGGAGTCATATCTATTGGCCAATTCTAATATGAAATCAACATCAACAAAGACGTCAGGAACTATCAACCTGGCTAATCCATAGGTCCAAGGGTTTGAGATAGGCATGGGTTCATCACTATTATTAAATAAATAATCGAACAGTGAATATCCTTATGAACTAGGTGTTTTTGCATCTCTAATATAGGCCATATCATCAATTAAAACCTCAGAACTAACCTTTCCATTTTGGCTGGAGCCTGGAAGAAAAGTGAGAAATTCATTTGAGTAGTTCCTTTTGTTAGATTTGCTGAACTGCAAATCAACCCAAGAAACCTGCATGCAAACACTGTCACGAGAAGAAGCAAGACAGAAGAGAAAGAGAGCTATGGCGGCCAAAAAGCAAGAGAGTTGAAACCCATGTTGCAAGAATAAGACTTCTATTAACAACAATAATGAATTACAATCTCGATGTGAAATGCAAAGCGGTCATTCCTTATAAAGGATACCGAAACCCTAAAAGGGAAACTTCTAAGAAATAAAAACTGCCTAAGTGAAACTTAAGCACTAAAGAGTAATAACTAAAGATTACTCTAACACCCCCCCTTAAGTGTAACTTAGGGAGAAGCAAAACTGCTAAAGACTGCAGAAAGCAGGAAAGATGGGTCCCAGCAACAAGGCATGATCAGGTACCCAAAACATAAAGGGAAAAGATGTCCCAGAGAGAGGAACAAGAATAAGCAAGAAGCATCTCCGAAGCATGTCTGAAAACTCTATCAGAAGATACTGCTGGAACCCCCACTGAAGTGCATGACCAGGTAGAGAAGACAAATGTCTGAAGAGCTGGTTAATCAAACCAGGAAGCAATAGAACCAACAGGTGAACCCCCCCATAATGCTGAACTGGGAGAGGTGACAGGAACACTGAAATGCAATGCCAGAAATATCTGCAGAAGAAGAACAAGGAACACCAATAGTGCAACAGAAGCACACACATAGGATAAAGGGCGGTGTCACAGACACACAACATGGGCTAATGTCATGGAAGGTATGCTCACTTGACAAAAGTGGATGCGCCTAAAGCGGCAAAAGAATCATAACCCCCCATGGCACTTTATAACAGAGTGCGAGTACAAAAACTAAACAAGGTGTACAAGATCCCAGAAAAGCAGAAGAAGGCACTTTATCTCAGTGTGTTTATAGAACAAAAATGCATCAGAAGGAGCATACAAGCTCAGAAGTCAGAAAGAAGAGTGAGCTATGAACTCAGAAGAAGAGATCCCAGGACCTGTAGAACCAAGCAATCCACCAAAGTGCATAAACTTCAAAACTCAAAGGAGAGAAAACCTGGAGTAGAATCTTGAAGAAACACCTCTGCCACTGAATAGCACACTGAACCAACTTTTCGACGATATTTTGTTTGCCAAAAAAGGAGTTCGGATGAGCCAGATATGACTCCCGGAAGGCAAAACAAAACATCAGACTTCAACAGCAAAAAATGCTATTGAAATAGTGGACCCAAAATTCCTAATTACCATAGTCGGAAGGAGCTCGGAAAGAGATTTCTGATGATATAAAGAAGTCCAAAAAAGACCTTTGTATGCTCCCTGTAGAGCGAAAAAGGTAAAAAGGGCTCAAAAATGCCCAACAGAACTGGTTTTAAGCCCCAGGGGCTAAAAAAAATTGGCCCCCGGGTGCATGGCGTGCGCTGGGGGCTTAACCGGAGCCCTCGATCACAATAGGACCAGCTGTATAACCCCATAATCCTGCGGGGGCTATGAAAAAAGCCACCACCGTAGGCGGAGTGGCGCTGTGGGCGGGCGGAGCGGCGCTGGTGGGGGCGCCCAGCGGCGGTTGAGAAGTCAGCGGGGGGCTGCAGGGAGCCGGGCGGTGGGGGAGGCCGGAGGGCGGCGGGCGGCGGCGGGCCGCGGAGTAGCACCGGTGGTGGGAACAGGCGGCGGGCCGCGGCGGGCCGCGGAGCGCGGAGCAGCACCGGTGGTGGGAACAGGCGGCGGGGCCGCTGCCGGCAGAGCGGCCGGGAGAAGCAAGGCGGCGTGGGCCACTGCAGGTGGCGCGGTGGGGAAAGGCGTAGCCACTAGCGGAGCACAGGTGGTGCTGTGGCGGCGCACCCTAAAACCTACCGACTGCAGCGTAAAAATGCTAAAAAAATGATTTTTTTTCAAAAATTTCTTGAAAAATATGCCCGTACGACCCTTAGGAGGCCAAAAAAATTCCCCAGATGCCCCGGTGTCCAAAATGGATGAATTTTATATGGATTCTAGGGTTTTTGGGCCTTCTAGATGCAATGGTAGTGTCTGTTTGGGCCCAAAGTGACCAGAAAAAAGGCCCCCTAAATCCACACAAAGAAGCCAGAAAAAGCTGTGAAACCTTCAAACCCTCGAATGCTTCAGCAAAACTCAAACAACCACTAGTAGGAAAGCTCTGATACCATGTTAGATTTGTTGAACTGTAAATCAACCCAAGAAACCTGCATGCAAACACTGTCACGAGAAGAAGCAAGACAGAAGAGAAAGAGAGCTATGGCGGCCAAAAAGCCAGAGAGTTGAAACCCATGTTGCAAGAATAAGACTTCTACTAACAACAATAATGAATTACAATCTCGATGTGAAATGCAAAGCGGTCATTCCTTATAAAGGATACCAAAACCCTAAAAGGGAAACTTCTAAGAAATAAAAACTGCCTAAGTGAAACTTAAGCATTAAAGAGTAATAACTAAAGATTACTCTAACACCTTTTACCCTTTGACTCATCATCGACATCTTCACTTCTCCCACTACTGGATGCCATACTCTGTGCTTGGCTCATCTTTCCTTTCTGTTTTGTTCTCAACCCTTATCACCGATATTGAAACAAATCTACTTAAAACCCTCACAACCAACTGTGAATTATCCTAAAATTTGTAGCTCTGAACTTTGAATACACTGCAAATTACAATTTCTACCAAATTTTGAATCAAAAAAACACCTATCTGAATCACTTACTATTGGAAATTTCACTTTTCTTAGAAAGCACTAAAATTTCTATGAACTCTTTGCTCTAAGAAATTTGAAGCCTGGTAAAAATGAAATTATAACAGACAAGTATACTTATAATTGAGAATTCAATGTAGATGTCTCTTCGAGCGGGTAAAATTACATTCATTCATTTTCACCATTAGTTCCACACACTATGACATCAATTTATGGTTTTAGCCGGGGCATTCAAACTATCAGCCAATCAATTTCTGATGAGTACATTTGCATATAAAACCTTATAAAATTCAAAATGGAATCAAAATCAAATCTGATTGGCTGCATTTAACTCATATTACAGCTACTTTCCCATCTATCAAAATCTCTTTAATTTGATTGGTCAACAATTGTCCATGATGGTGCCACTGAAAATTCTGTATTTAACTTAGGTTAACATCTAGCGACCCAGCGACTGAGTGATCTCCTTGTCACTTAATAATTTTTCCAACGGTAGTTTCTTCAAGTGACTTAGCAACTGTCGTAGGATCAACCATTAGATCAATGGTTGTCACGATGTTGCTTAATCTTTTAACTTAACCTTTCATCTTATGGAGATAATGCGAAAAAGCACATTCTTAACTATTCTTTACCTTGGGTTGCATCTAGAGACTCAGTGACTGTGGAATCTCTATGTCACTGGATCATTTCCTTAACTCATATTTAATAAAGAGACAACACGACTAAACATATTAGTCTCTTAATCATGTGATAACCTCATCTTTTTAATTTGCATCTGGAGACAACGTTGCCACCATTGATCTCACTTTTCTTAGCATCAGATGGTTGTCACTAAGTCTTGTAATCTTCATTACAAACCCTAATTCTTCATGAGACTTAGTGACAATTGAAGACGTGTCATACCTTTTCCTCTTGTCTGTTGACCGCTTGATCCTACTTGACTTTTCAAATTTGTATCGCGACTGCACGACTACCATCAGATCTTAATTTCATCAGATGGTTGTCGCCTGATCTCTTAAGTTTTGACTTAACTCATCATCCTTCACGCGACTACGCAAAAAACACTGTTACTTAATCTGACATCTAAACCTTGGTCTATCCAAAGACTTAGCGACCATTAAATCTCCATGTCACATGATAATTTCTAAACCATAGTTACAATCAAGAGACTTAGTGACTGCCACTAGATTGAATATCTGATCAACGATTGTCGCTTAATCTCTAGTTATTTTACTTAACTCACTTTTGATCATGAGACCCAGTGACAATACTGAAACTTTAACATTTGAAGTTAAGTCATGACCATAGGTTACATCAGGAGATAACGCGACTGAGAAAATCTCAAAGTTGCCAAATAAAATAACTAACTCTGATTCCATCAGGAGACAACGCGACTACCGTCAGATGCTATCTTCAAATCAATGGTCTGCTCTAAATCTCATAACCATTTCAGCATATTTTATTCTATCAAGAGACTATGCGACCAAAGATTTCCACCAAGTCTATAGGTTATAAAGAATTTTTTTTCTTTTGAGACTTGGTGACTAAGAAATAAGCACATGCCAATAAGCTCAGACTTAAGTCATAAAAAGGTAACACAGAAATAGGACAAACTTGGGAAATTTAGGGATTTTCTGCAAATTCAAACAAAAATTGATCAAGGGCTTAGGGTTTTGACATTTTCAACTAGGTTTTGAGAAAAAAAACATTTTCAGAGGTAAACAAGTGATTTGGCACATGAGTTTTAACCTTCTGGGCATAAGAATGATAGACATCTCAAAACCTTTTTAGGGAAAACTCCAAAATAGGAAATACAACCAACAGTGGCTCTATCTCAGGATGGCTAAATACCAGTTTATGGCAAAGAATCTCACAATCTTTGGTTGTAGACCTTTTATTCGACACAGACTAAACTATAGCTTAAGGGAAACACACGCTTGAAAGAAACTATATACAACATAATACATACTTACCTGTGCTTAAAAATTTGTTTTTCAATTGAAGAAAGGATTTAGAAATTCCCCATGCACTGGCAACTCAAAATCTTCTCCATCCATGTTCTTCAGTAAATAGGATTCTTTTCCAAAGCTTTGTGAAATAACAAATGGCCCAAGCCATAAAGACTCAAATTTTTATGCTTTCCTTTATCTTCTGATCTCACATTCTACTGAAGAACTAGGTCATCTGGTTGGAATTTTCTATCAGTAGCCCTTCTGTCAAACAAATATTTCAGCTTCTGATGTAATTTAATGTTTTCCTTCTGGCTATCTCTTCTTGTTTCGTCCAACTCTGGCAATTGAATCATTCTATTATGTATGCTGTCAGAAACATCTATTTGCTCTTCTTGCATGAACTGATATACTAGTAACAAATTATTTATAGGCATTTTTTACTGTAAACCATATACCAACTCAAATCGTGACTTACTAGTGGCCTTCTTAAGTGTTATTCTATCATCCTAGAGTGCTAACTTTAATTTGGTATGCCATATTCTCTTATTCTTTTCCTGAGTCCTTTTTAATATCTTCAGTATACTCTTATTAGTGGATTCAGCTTGTCCATTTTCCTATGGGTGGTATGGGGATGAATATGACATTATGATCCCATACTTCTCATAGAAATCTATTATTTCTTCTGATCTAAAGCACATGGCATTATCCATTACAAATTTTGAAGGTACACCAAATCTAGTCAGAATATTCTCCACTAAACATTTAGTGATTACCTTGCTTGTTGTATTTTTTATAGGATTGGATTCAATCCATTTAGTAAAATAATTAGTGGCTACTAGTAGCCAACTGTGTCATCCACTAGATTTTTTTTCAAACTCACCAATAAAATCAATTACCCACATGGAAAAACGGGCTTCAGCACATACTGGGTTTAATAATAGGGCTCCTAAAAATTTGATTTTAATTGAGAACCTCTAACAAGGTTCACATTTTCTGACATATGCATATGTATCTTTGAATAAATAAGGCCAATAGTATCCATCCCTTAAAATCTTGTGGGCAGTGGTCTTGGCAGAAAAGTGACCTCCACACTCCCCTGCATGCATCTCACTTAAAATTTTCTAAGATTGGCTCTGATCCAAACATAAAAATAATACACCATTTCTATCTTTCCCATACAAATCTCCTTTGACTAAGGTGTATTTTTGAGCCTGCAATCTAAGATTTTTTTTTTGGTTGTCAGTCATAATATCAAGACACTTGGCATTCTTTAAAATGTACACAATATCAGCATAAAATGGTTGTCTTTCTATACTTGTCACTGTATGATCATGTGTCTCTATATCATTCACTTGTACCAAATCCAAGTTATCCTTTGTCATGAGTTTGGCCAAACCTTTTCCTCTTATTAAATTTGTAATGTGGATTTCAAGATTAAACTCCTGAATTCTATTGATCCACTTACACCTTTTACAAGTAACTTCTGACTGAGTAAGAATATCCTTTACTGTTGAGTGAGGGACATATGATTTCACTTTAGCATAGACCAAATATGGTCTAAAATATTTTACTACTTTCACTAAAGCATATGCCTTCTTCTCCATCATCTCATAGTTTAACTTTGCAGCCTGGAGAGATTTACTATAAAAGGCTATTGGATGTTCAAATCCTTCTTCATCTTTTTATAGTAAAACAACAACAACTGTGTGATAAGATGCAAATGAAAATAGAGAAAAGGGCTTACTATAATAAGGTGATTTTAGAATAGGAGCTTCTTTCACTGCCTTCTTTATTCTCTCAAATGCCATTTGAGCTTCTTCATTCCAATTGAATTTTGCATCTTTTTTCAGCAACTTTATGATAGGTTTGACAATTTTTGCAAAGTTTTCTATAAATCTTCTAACAAAATTAATCTTTCCTAAGAAAGATTGAACTCCCTTTAAGTTTTTTGGAGCAATGACCTTCTGGATTGCTTCTATTCTTTCTGGGTCTATTCTTACTCCATCTTTAGACACTATGTGTCCCAACAACTTTCCCTCCTGTACTGCAAAATGACATTTCTTAGGATTTAATGAAATGCCATATTCTAAATCTTTATTGAAAATTTTACCTAGGTTTTCACAATGATCTTCAACTTTCTTAGAGTATGCAGTTAGATTATCTTGATAAATGACCATGAACAAGTCAATAAATTCCTTAAAAACAACATCCATGGACCTTTGAAAAGTTTCTCTTGCATTTATCAGTCCAAATGGCATTCTGATATAGACATAAGTTCCTGAAGAAGTGGTAAATGCAGTCTTGTACTGCTCTAATTCCTTCACTAGAACTTGGTTGTAGCCTGAGAAACCATCCATCATTGACAACAACTCACAACCAGTCACTTTATGTAACATTGCGTCCATGTTGGGTAAAGAATATTTATCTTTCAGTGAGGCAATATTCAAATTTCTAAAATCCACACATAATCTGATGTCACCATTCTTTTTTCTTACTGGTACCAAGTTTGAAACCCATGTTGAGTTTTTGATAGGCTAGATAATCCTAGCATCTTTTAACTTCATCAATTCTTGCTGCATCTTAGGAGCCAGCAAAGGATTAATAGGCCTTTATTTTTGCCTAAATGGTTTCACCTCTGACTTTAGTGGGATCTCATGTTGGAAAAGGTCTTCCCTATAAGCTTTTAAGTCCTCATATGACCATGCAAAACATGCTTATATTTCCTCAATAGTTTAATCAAATTTATCGTTATATGGGAATCTAAGCCTTTTCCAATGCAAACAACTTGAGGACTAGTTTCTGATCCTAAGTTAATTTCCTCCAAGTCCTCAACCTTAGCATTGCTTATTTTTTCTGAGTGATCATTTTGACTACTGACCAATGCTTCAAGTTCAACCATACCCTTATGGATCTGATTGGAACTTAATTGGACAACCTCATTTCCTAAGACATAATATTTACCATTATTGTTCTCAAGTAGAGTATTACAATCTATGCACTAATTCTCATAATGGTCTAGACACTGAATGAATCTCAAAATGTCTTGGTCATCCTGAAAAACTTGCTAGTTGTATATATTATCTGGAACAACTGGTCTTGTCTTAACTTCAAGCACTGATACCCCATGTAAAGTCTGATCATCAGTTTTCAAAGTAACATTTGTGTCATGCCCAAAATTTTACACCCAAAAATGCAACAACTTTTTTTAAAGGGTTAATTTAAAGGTTAAAATAAACATTAACCACATGTAGGGTTGGAGGGGAATCATGACTACATGTCAACATCCCTCAACTCAAAGTCAAACCTCCTAGGTTTACGTAGTTCAAAGATTTTAGTTAAGTACTTGACCTACCAAAAAGGCTAACCGAGTTCATAAACCTACTAGGGTTACCCCTAGAGACTAGCATAAAGTCTAACCTTAATACAAATTCTAATAAGGTTGTTTTTAAATTTGAAACTTAATAGAGTTTGATGATGTGTAAAAACAAATAAGAACCCTATAGTCTGCCCTGAAAGGTAAATCCAATACTTTGACAAGTTAATAAATCATGCTAATCTTCCTACATATCACTAAGGGAATATCATTATAAGTTGAACTGTAATATTATTTTTACAATAGCCAATATACTCGCCACATATAATGGCCACATAAAAATAACATTAACGAGTTGGGTATAATACAACATTTTCTATCTATAAGATTAAAAATCTCTTGTATAAGATTACACTTAAAAATTAACTTTCCCCGGGATTAATTACATAACGCCTAAAACTCCATCTTGCATTTCCGTCACTAAACTCGACCTTCTAGATAAAATTGTATTTATCATTAAGTAATAGTTCAATTTACTTCCACGATAAAAATATATAAATTATCTTGTCATTTGATAGAATATTGCCTTTTAATCTTAATTTCCAATTAGTGGCTTTTGACTTTGATAATTAAATCAAGGCTTATTTAATTGCTTTATGATATTAATAAAAATAATCTTAAAGAATTTCTATTTCATAAAGTGGGTTACTTAAATTTTATTTGTCATTACTAAATTAGAACTTCCATATTATAATTGCCTCATATAAATTTTTCATCTAACTCACTCAATGATTTAACATGACAACATAGTTTATTTAAAATTAAAATTTACCTTAAATGGCATTAATAATTTGTTTCTAAACAACTAGTATTTAATAGAATACAAAATTTAAATATATAAATAAGAGCGTCAAGAGGAAGACTCCCTCCAAAAGAAGAAGTCAACTCTCTTTTGGAATCCCCTAACCCTAATTTGGGCAAAAAGAGAGAGGACTAAAGAGAAGGTTATTCTCTGCCTTCTCTTCTTTTACTCTTCCCATGAATTTCTAGAAACCCTAAGGGTTGTTTTTTTTTCTTCTATATTTTTTTTTGTTTCTCCATGAATGAAAAAACAAATTGCAAGTCTAGAAGAGAGCCAAGAAGTGGAATCAACCATGTATATACATTTAAGTATATGTATATACTTACATATTTGTACGTGTATATATATATATATATATATATATATA
>MU223937.1:2773-19406 GCA_018584345.1 Thuja plicata | reverse complement strand
TCAGTGGCTCCGCCGCTGCTATGCCGGACCATGGCGCCCGCGACCACCACAGTCAGCGGGGGTTGTGCCTCCCGCTCGGCTCTCATAGAAGATTTCATAGGGTGGGGTGGGCTACAACCCACCCCTTCCACTAAATTTGATTTTTTTTAATTTAAAATTTAAAATTTGTTTATATATATATATAACACAATAAGTTTGTATATTTCATCTATCTTTTATTTTGAATATTTATAAATATGTTTATATATATAATATATATAATATATATATATATACATACATATGGTTATATATACAGTAGCCATGAAATCTGTATGCCAATACAAAATGCAACAACTTGAATTTTTTTTATAAAAATAGTTATTTTGACATCCTATATATATGTATGTGTGTGTGTGTGTGTGTGTATTTAGGTATATAAAGAGTATTATGCAAAACCATGTAAAGATCCCCTTTTTTTTATTAAATGCTTTTAAATAATTTTAATATTCCTATTACAGTAATTCAAGTTTTAGAATGTAAAATATAGAAAGAGGAAAATAGCTGGAAAAAAAATATCTCTAAAAGTAAATGCATGAGTATTTATATTTCTATGTGAAGTCTCTTGTAGCCACTAGATGTCTAGATTTTCTTCCCATAATAATTCTCATTTCTATATGTTTTAAGCTTTGAAGCAACTTAAACTAACACCATTCCAACTTGGGGTAACATTAGTATTTACTCTAAAATATCTCTTCTATTCTTTATTTAAAAAAGTTTTAGCAAGACTTCTAACTCACAATTTTAGATATGGATAATGATCTTTACATATACAAAAGCTTTAACACAAAATCAGAAAAAGAATTATAACAATTTGAGCTACCAAATGTCTCAAGAGTACAGATTTGCAGCCACATGGCTCATCATATTTTTCCTCTAAAGTGCATATTTTCTAACATTACCTCAAGGGCCTTTACATGAACATATAGAGGTGTACATAAATAACAATACTCTTTCTTCCAAAAATTCATCTCTAAGGCTTCAATGTAGCTCCAACTTCACAAATCTGCAAAGCAAAACAAGGAAAAAATATGGGACAATGGGCTGCTCACCACCAACCTAGGCCTCTTATGAGGCCACCCCCGAGCTTGGGGAACCAAAAAAAGGTGGGTGACAATAAAACTAACATTTTTAAAAGCTAGGAGACAATAAAACACACATTTGTACTCTCAACCGAAAGGCTAATCACAATGGGTCCACACAAAGACCCTAAAATGGGATGAAGTGGACCAAATACCCTAGGGAGAAGGCCAATCCCAAACATACTATATCCAAGCCCTCTCATGACTTACAAGAACATAAATTTCATCTCAATATCAAACCCATATTTCTTCAACATGTCCTTATGTCCCCCAAACAAAATAACAAACAAGGATGGCTTCATGGAGCCCATTTTCCCTCTCCTCCTTGAGGAGAGACTCTACACCAAGGGTTGTCAAACTCCTCCACCCCCAAGGCTGCTCTTCCCTCCCAAGGGTGAGTGAGCCTTGAGACTCCCATTAACAACATTTTCATGAAAATAACATAAGTACAAGAACATAAGTACAATACTCTCACAACACACACCACATTCATCTCTCTTGCAATACAAAATGAGAAACAAAAATGGAGATGCAAAATATCCACCAACCTAGATCCAAGCTTATGGAAAGATAGTTGTAGAAGACCTCCCTTTTAGCCTAAGTCCTCTTTTCCAAGTCTCCAATTCTAGCTAAGTCTCTAAATTAGAGAGTGGGTGTTCAAACTCTCCAACATGGAGAGTCCCCACTAAAAGGCCACTAGAAACTCATGGGGAGATGGAAAAACCTCTAATTGGACTCTCTTACCTAAACTATTACAACTTTATAAAAATGGATCCAAAAAGGGAAACTCAAAAAGGTGAGTAATGTCTTTGCAACAAAATGGAAGATTTCTCTTTCCAAGATCAAGCCTCACAAGAGTTGATTTTCGTCCAACTTGGGAAACCATCTTTTGAAAGGGTCACATGGTCAACCAGAGGCTATCCTAGGATTAAAATGGCCCTTATCTATTGGTATAACAAATGGGCTACCTAAAAATGACCCCAACACACCCCTAGGCACTTTTTAACCCCTCCAAAAATCCACTATAAGAGTACTTACAAAATTCCAATGACATGACCACATCTCCATGTCCCAAACCAAGGTATGCATATGGGGATTCACTAATGTACTTACCTAGGTAGGTGGACAACCATTCCCAAGTTGACATGTCATGGTCTTAAGTACAAATCACAAGTTTCAAATGATACACACAAACATTTACACATCACTAGACCGTGTCATATCCACTTGGGCATAATCACAAGAAAATATGAAAATACATTTAAGGAACACATTCCCACAAACAACCATTTATGTTTACAAATTAAATTACGATACAATGAGGTCTTCTCTCATTAGACACAAACTTGTCTTAAACTAAGTTCACATATACCTATGTTTGGTTTCTCGGATAAAATACCATGGTCTCATACCTGCACACTTAATTCAAATATCAGTAGTCCGAGGAGATAAATATACATAATAAAGAAATATAAGCAATATTTGAAACTTAAGGAAACATCAACATACTAAGTTTATTACTTAAGATCACAAGAAATAGTAATTTCATTAAAGCATATACATAAGGTAAGATTCATATTGCATGATATCTAAATTTAATATCCATTTCTAATAATTCTCCTATCATTAATAACCCATAACATAACCATAATGTTTTTCCAAATCAATTGTTTCAAAATAAATGTCCATAATAGAAACATAATATAGCACATAAAGTGCATCATAAAGTATCATGTATCCAACATCCAAAATGATCAATCCATGACATAAAGCATAAAATCCATAAGGTCCATAGTGCATCAAAATATAAAGTATCATGTGCTAATCTATCATATGCAGAAAAACTGGGAACTACGATGGGGTTCGGGGTGAGGCCTTACAATTTGCTAAGAAAGATACCATTATATTTTTTGACCTTTCTATCCAACTTATATCAAAGGCATCAAGCATTTCAATCTGATCCCAAATAGCATATTTATACATTTTTAATATATCATTTTTCACTGCATATTTGGATCTTATTTGGGCTACCACTAATTCAGAATCAACATAAACTTTTAAACATTTTAATCCATGTTTAATGACAATTTCTAGCCCTAAAGATAAAGCCTAATACTCTGTTGTATTATGTGTACATTGAAAGGCTAGCAAAAACAATGTTTGAAAGTTGTACATGATGGAGATACAGGTAATACACCATCTCCTGATCCTTCTTTTGAACAAGCTCCATCAAAATACATTTTCCACAATCCATCATTTTGTATAGTCAATTCTTTAACCAGAGGATCAATATTTTCACACTGATGATGATGATCAGTCCTCTGTACTCCAAATTTCTCCATATCCACATCAACATAGTAGTTAATGTTAGTATCGTCATACCCCTCAATCATGTGAGGAGTCCTACCTTCTCTTAACACTCTAAAATTATTTCCATTAATGTTAAAAGTATCATATGATAAATCACTTTGTATACTACCTCCCATTGAAGCACTCCATTTTATAGATAGTAACATCCCATAATGTGGCGATATGTCAACAACAAGAACATTCATAGTTAAAATCACATCAAGACACATTGGTTATTTGTAAGGCATGGCTTCAATAGTACCAATAACAGGGACTTCCCTAGAATCCATTGCTTGACATCTCCCATGAGGAGTGTCTACTTGTAATCCCATATACTTTATAATTTCTACAGGCATGGTAGTGTTTGATGCTCCTGAATCAATCATACAATTTTTAAGCATCCTTCCATTAATTACCAGTGTTAGAAAAATGGGTCTACAACCTTAGGAGAAGTAGTTGTGTTTAAGAAAATTTGAGGAATCTCAAAAATCATTACTTCAGCTTCCTTCCCTTTTTTACTTGGTCTCTTATCAACATTTTCTGGACTTTGAACTTTCACTGTAGGCACACTGTTTAATAATGATAGAACCTTTTCTTTATATTCCTTGATTCTCATCATCTCTAAAAATGGAACTTTTATAGTCATTTGAGACAAATAGTGGCCCATGTCAACTGGAGTATATTCTATATCTGAGGACATTCATTTTTCAATAGTAATATTATTTTCCTCAATTTGTATGTTCAGAGTTGGTTCTTCTTTCTTAGATTTTTTGTTTTCTATCTTAAGAGAAGAAGTACTTGTTTCTTGTACCTTTGCTTTTCCTTCATGTACAACAATAGGCTCTATGGCTTTAGTTATAAACTTGACCCTAGGTTTGTTTGCACTTTCTTCAGGTCCATCTTTCTTTTGTACATATTTGGTGTCTATTTTATTTTCTTTTATAAATACACCAGATGGTTGACTACCAGTACCCCCAACTCTTCTATTCCTTAAATGATAGTTGCTTCTAGATTTTTTCATCAGATCTGCAGTAATTCTTTCTTTTTCTTCATCTAAATATTTTCTAACCAATGGAAGGTCTTGATTATTTTGTGTATAACATTTTATATGGTCATCTATTTCTTCTATCTCACTGTCTAATAAAACTTGTTGATGATGAATCTCTACATTTCCTTGTGAACCATATGAATCATGATTTTCAATTTCATTATCTGAGTCTACATCATGACATGAATAGGCATTTGTCATATTATAATCACATTTTTCACTTTCATCATTCCCTTGTTCTTCATTTGCTTTCAGATCTAAGGAAACAATGCGGAAATCAAGGTTATGTGGGGCTTCACAAGCCTCACACTAGAATTCATCATTGCACAAATGAACAACATTTTTATGCAAAGGGTTTGGAGTTCTATTCTCAAGTTTTTCTTTTCTAGGAGGAGCAATAGGCTTCCCATCCTTAAACTGAGTTCCATAAGGATGATTTTTCATTCTATTCTAAGGATTATAAGTTTTATTATAGGAAGGCCTATTATTGTAAGGAGCCCTATACTCTTTATATTCTAGTTCCTTTAGGTTACTCCTACTAAATAATGTATCATCTCTCCTATTCAGTTTACTAGACACCCTTCCATTCATCTCAATATTTACTGCTATCTTGTAAGCATCAGTGATGGTTCTTGGATTTTAATCCCTAAGAGCATAACCCATTTTAGAATCAAAAGCATTTAAATAGGTTTCTAGACATACCTCTTCATATAGCCTTATTTTCTGAAACAATTTATGCATTGCTCTTTGGAACCTGGTATTGAACTCTGTGACATCTTCATTATAGTTCTTTTTGATGTTATTGAACTCGTTCAGTAAGAACCCCTTATTTGTCTTATCACCATATTGATCTTTAAATAACACAATTATTTCATCCATGGAAGCAACAAAGCCATTAGAAAGACTTCTAAACCATTCTCTAGCATCCTCTACTAGAGACTAAACAAAAATCTTCCTTAGCACATCTTCATGAGTAATATTCAAGTCATCAACAAAATCAATGAATTTTCTTAAATGTGTTTCACAAGAGATGATATTATTACCTGCAAATTTTGGGAGATTTTCTCCTACATCACCCACATCTTTTGGAAATGCATTTGGGTATCCAGGAATGCCAATAAAATTAAATTGCTTATACCTTTCAGGTTTGAATGGTTTCCTTTGGAAATTATCAGTCTCTTTGAAAGTACTAGCTTTTGCTTTGGAAGATGTTGTGTTCTTAGTTCCAGCATAAGAATATTTGGAAGACTGCAAAAAAACTATTTTCTTTTTCATTTCTATTTTTGTAGCTTCCATCTGATCTTTTTCTAGCATCTTTTCCATGGTTTCCTTTTACATTCTTAGTCTTTCAAGTTCAATATCCAATTTAGACATTTGCTCTGTTAGGGCCTTCTGAACTTTAGGCTCTTCAATTTTTATTTCATTGACCTTTTGTTTACCTTTGTCCTTAATATTTTGTGAACTAGAAGCTCTATGAGTGTTGAGTATTTCTTGGTCTTTTTGAGACCTCTCAGTGTTCCTTTTATTTTGATGCCTTACGGATCTTCTTTTAATTCTATCAAGATCCTTATGTTCATATTTTTTCTTTCTAAGTTATTTTTCCCTCTTCATCTGCTGAATAAGGGCAAGATGTTTCATGATCAGTCTTTCCTCCTCAGCAAGCTTATGATAAGGAACCTCAAAATGTAAACTTATGGTTTCTGTTCCTTCTCATTCACTAGAAGTGGATGTAGTTTCAAATGTTTCTAATCTTCTTTCTGAAGTTTCTTCATATTCTGAAGTATTACCTTCATAGTTAAACTGATTACTACCCTCCTCTCTCCTAGTAGTGTTGTCTTGGCTTCTTGGAGAACCTTGATCTATACTGAATTATTTTCTTTTCTTCCTCCAAGATATCACCATCCTTGAATTTTATGGGATTCTACCATCTAATACAATTTCAGTATTACCCTTGGTTTTGACCTAGTATTCATTTTGAAAGATGTTTACTTAATTTGTACCGATCTCAGAGATTTAACTTTAGAGTCGCCACCCAAAATTTTTTTGGGATGAATGAATACTTATCAAAATGACTTGGAAACTACAACTATGAATATGTTGTCTTTGAAAAACTTAGATATTTTGAATACTTTTACCAAGACTTTACAATCTCTATTCCCTAGCCGAGTCGCCAATTTGTTAGCTCTTTTTATTGTAGCACAACCTTAAAATGACAGTATACTTATATACTTGAAGTAAAACTCCCTTTTATGCAAGATAAAGGCTAATTGATGAGGTATTTGATAACACTGGGGATACCTATTATCACCTCCTATTTTGAGCTCCACAAACTTAGGTAGGAATTACCTATAATAGAGTACTGATTCTTCAGTCAATGTTTTTAGTGGACTAGTTCATACACTGGTTTGTTACTTCTGACCTCACTATAACAACTTATAAAATAACTTGTAGAATGCAATGACTATTTTAAAATAGAGTACTATAAGCCAGGCTATGGTCTTGATAATATAAACCAATGAGATAAGGACTTTTATTCTTCTTCCTTTTGATTTTAGGAGGGGCAACCTAATGATCCTCTCTTCAAGGAATCAACAAACTGAACTGTATCCTAAGGATACAATCACTTGAATGGAATTATCTGTTGTGTAGTGTATATGATTAAGTAATTTGAAAATATTGGATTGTAAATCAATTACTTAGCAAAAACAAAACCAGTGCCTAATCCCTGGGCTATGGGTCAATATCTTGTATAAATCCATAGTAAGGTAATCAATGAAACACTTGCAACAAAGATAGAATACCTTATAAAATATCCACTCCCTACAACTTAATCATCCAATCCTTAAACTAATGTTATGTTCCCTGAGTTACTTTAAACAATTTAATCCTTCCTTGAAGGAACTTACAAGTAACTGCACAATCACCTTATGATCAGTATGCTTAAATGCCTTACAAATAAACACACAAGAACAATAACAGAAATGTAAAGAGATAATTCAGATGCAAAAAAGAGATTGCAAAATATTTTATTGATGTCTCAGAGCTTCAAATACATTAGATAGACAAATAGTACAAAGGTTCAGACACAATTTTAGTCTGTCTTGTAATTCTATTAAAGTTTCCAACTCCCTTTCAAAAGGTTACAATTACATATGTATATAGTCTCAAATCATCTTGGAATCCTTAAGATAAGGATGCAACAAGCTTCAGATGATTTGGAGACCTAACCCTAAAAATATAGTAAAAGACAAAAGACAAGAAAACTCCAAGCGTTGGGAGGACAAAACTAAAGAATAAGATTTGATTTGCATTTTGTCCTTTTGTAGATGTCAGCACCTTTGTCTGCATATATTCAAGATAGTATTTGATAGTTGTAATAAGATTTAGTGACCGCCAATACAGGCTAACTTACACTAATCAATTTAAGATTACTAACCTTCATGTGCTCATAGATCAGGTGCCATGTGTCCTTCAGTCTTCATCCATGACATCCAATTCAACTATGATAGGATTGTTTTTCTTGGGCTTTGTCATGATGTCCCATGCTGTCACATCTTCTTCCTTAGGCCTCTCAAAATTCTGAATACTTTCCACCTAAGCCTTCTGCCTTTCCCACCTAGCATATGTTATAGTTTTAACATCTGTAATGAACTTATTGTAGTCTATTTCTTCCTTTATTGCCTCATCCAAAAGTTTTTTGAACCTCTCCATATCTAATTCCCCATGATCAAAGACATAAATGTGTTTTTTGGGAACCACATCTTCAAACTCTGATCCCCATAACCCTAATAGTTTGATCTGATCATCCTCAGTTCTAATAGGAGGTACAAACCTACTATAACTCACCCCAAACATCTCCAACTTTGCATAAATTTGTTTGGCTTTTCCTTTGAAGAAAGATAAAGTAGCCCCAATCTCTTCTATTTTTGTACCAATCATGGTTACTATTTCTGGCAGATCTGATCTTAATGGTTGTACTGATGTCAATCTTTCAAAAAGTGATGTTCTTCCCAACCAAGTTACATAGTAGGGATTCAAAATTGTCAAGAAGTTGGCCACCTCTACTTGTAGGACTGGCAACCTGCCATAATCCGCATACACCACATAAATCTATCTTTGATGGTGTTAATTCTATGCTGCAAAATTGAAGCTAATGCTTCCAAAATCACATTGTTATGCTCTCTAACCCCTATCTCTATTTTAGCAGGTGTCCCCCTTGTATCCTCTATTTGGATCTCTATGTGCTTTACCTCTTTAGGCTCAATAGGGGCTGGTTCTGTTATCTCTACAAATTTTTGAGTAAGTTCATCTATGAGCTTCTCCTGTTCTTTGATCTTTATTAGTGTTAGCTCCCTATCCTTTACAATATCACTAGTATCACTAGCAAGTTTCTGCAATTTCTCTGATTGTTGGGCTATTTTGGCCTCATTGAGCTGAGGAAAGTGGGTCATCACTTGGGATATTTCTAAATCCCCTATATTTTCCAATGTCCAAATGATCTTATTCCCCTCCATTTTCTCTTGAATTTTTAGAATAGATGGCTTCTGATCTTTAGGAGCCAAGCTCCACATTGTAAGTGCCCGAGATTTAGGGTTATACCCAAACCCTCTGATCATATCTCCAACCTGAGTCTCTAATGATAATTTTACATCAGGCTACCTTCTTATCTAATCAATTATGAATGCTAAGGACAAGTCCTAGCCCTCCACAAATAATATTCCACTGGCCTTGACAAGTTGTCTTGCCTATTTAGGTGTAATCTCCTTAGATTTAGGATCATAATCATGCAATGTTTGTAAGGCTTCCTGAGTGACTAGATCACCACCTGCTAATTGCAACTCCTTTCCAATTTTATTTTTCTTGTTCCATATGAGGAAATCCTTGAATTCTCTTGTCTTGATAAAGTTGTCATCCTTGAGGAATTCCTCTTCATGCATCAACCTTTCATCAGTACATGACCTAAGAGGTAATCCTTCCTCTTCCTCTATATCCTTTTGTAATTGTTTCCCTACCCTACTCTAATTTCTCAACAAATGATCATAGGGTCTATTCTAAGTTATCAGAGTTCCAACTCTATCTTTATTTTTCATAGAAGGCTCCCATGTTTCTAGTTTTTGTTTCTTTTGTGGGGGCTCATTTGTCACTTCTTTCTCTGGGACCTCTGTTAGGTCAATAATATCTTCCCCCTCAACTACCTTCTATAATGCAACTACTTGGTAATCTGGATAGGCAGTAGGTGAAGGATATCCATGATCACTATTATTATCATATTTAGACTCTGAGTGGTCCCTATGGCCTTTCTCCAGGACCACTAGTGCTTCTTCTAACTGATTACAGAGGAGAGTATGGGATTTAATCATTTCATCTAGCCTTTTTAGATAAGGAATGTTAGGGTAGAAACCTCCAAACTTCATTCCTTTTCTCTTCACCTTCTTCTCCAGGTCCATAAGTTCATTAAAATTAATTTCTCTTCTGTCCACCTCCTCATCTTCCAAGATGTTTCTTATTAAATCTTCCTCCATACACTCTTCATGTTCTTTTGTGTAGGGGATGGTTGGTGTGAGAAATTTATTTGCACTCATGATAAAACCCTCTGCATCAACATGTCTATGCAGGGCCACATTCATTCTATAATGGTTCATCCGGGCATTCACTAGGTTCAGAGCTCCTTTTCCAATAGTGAAGTTGTAAATCTTGAATTTCCTAGGGGTAAATGTACCCTTTCTATGTGATGCTAGGTGCTCCTTGTCTATCAGAATGAGCTTCCTAATGAACTCCATTGTAGCTATCCTGGGTGGTACATGGTATGGAAAAATATGTGGAGGGTGGGAGAAACCATAAACCCTCATTATTGTGAAATTATTTTCATAGTAAAAATCCCCCCAGCTATGGTCTCATGGCCATTTATCCAAATATTGGCAAGGGCTCAATATTTGGATTACCTTAATAGGTAACCTAGGTTTTTCTACACGTATGCACTTAAGAAGTGGATAGATTATCCAGTTTTCAAAAGTACAGAACTCTTACTCCCTGGATGTATAATTCTAGACTCTGAGCCAAAACTGAACAGGGTTTAGCTGATTATGGTGGAACCTTTGTGGCTGCAAAAAATGACAATTCATAACTGGGAAATTGTAGTACAAGATCATATGCATCAAGATTGAATAATGCATGAATCTAGGATGATCCTTCTTACCATGTATATCTACAAACCCTTGGTGCATTTGATCAATAATATATTGTATGTAGTCATCATTTGAAGTGGTATGGAGGTTCTGCATATCCAATACCATCATCAAAATATCTGAGGTGATCCTCTGTGCCCCAACATCTTCTCCAAGCACTCTACATAGTGCATATGATATGTACTTGATATAGAAATTGAGGTCTTTGTAGCAATATGGGGTGGCTCTTGGCATGGGGGCTATATAGGTTTTCATTTTCTTAGGGACATGATGATCCCTGATTAACTTATCAGTAATGCCAAATTATTTGGTGTATCTATTCTCTAGGCTCTTCAAATTTATTTCAATAGCCATAGGGTAGTATACATTGAAGGCTTTCATGGAATTGTTCCTGTCCAAAGTGAGTAATGGCTTTCCATCATCCCTCTTAATGGTTTTGTTTAGGGGTTCATAACTACTAGCCAATTCTAACATGAAATTGACATTAACAAAGACGTTAGGAACTATCAACCTGGATAATCTATAGGTCCAAGGGTTTAGGATAGGCATGGGTTCATCACTATTATTAAATAAATAATTGAACATTGAATATCCTTATGAACTAGGTATTTTTTCATCTCTAATATAGGCCATATCATCAATTAAAACCTCAGCACTAACCTTTCAATTTTGGTTGGAGCCTGGAAGCAAAGTGAGAAATTCATTTGAGTAGTTCCTTTTACCCTTTGACTCATCATCGACATCTTCACTTCTCCCACTGGTGGATGCCATACTCTATGCTTGGCTCATCTTTCCTTTCTGTTCTGTTCTCAACCCTTATCACTGATATTGAAATAAATCTACTAAAAACCCTCACCACCAACTATGAATTATGCAGAAATCTATAGCTCTGAACTCTAAATACACTGCAAATTACAATTTCTACCAAATTTTGAATCAAGAAAACACCTATCTAAATCACTTACTGCTGGAAATTTCACTTTTCTCAGAAAGCACTAAAATTTCTATGAACTCTTCACTCTGAGAAATTGGAAGCTTGGTAAAAATGAAATGATAACGGACAAGTATAATTATAATGAGAATTGAATGCAGATGTCTCTTCAAGCTGGTAAACTTGCATTCAGTCATTTCCACCATTAGTTCCACACACTGTGGCATCACTTTCTGGTTTTAGCTGTGGCATTCAAACTATCAGGCAATCAATTTTTGATGAGTGCATTTGCATATAAAACCTTATAAAATTCAAAATGGAATCAAAATTGAATCTGATTGGCTGCATTTAACTCATATTATGACTACTTTCCCATCTATCAAAATCTCTTTTATCTGATTGGTTAGCAATTTTCCATGATGGCGTCGCTAAAAAGTTTGTATTTAACTCAGGTTAACATCTACCAACCTAGTGACTGAGTGATCTCCTTGTTGCTTAATACTTTTTCCAACTGTAGTTTCTTCAAGAGACTTAACAACTTTCGTAGGATCAACCATTAGATCAACGGTTGTCACGATGTCGCTTAATCTTTTAACTTAAGCTTTCATCTTACAGAGACAATGTGACAAATCACATTCTTAACTATTCTATACCTTGGGTTGCATCTGGAGACTCAGGGACTGTGGAATATCTATGTTGCTGGATCATTTCCTTAACTCATGTTTAATCAAGAGACAACGTGACTAAACATATTAGCCTCTTAATCACGTGATTACCTCATATTTTTAATTTTCATTTGGAGACAACGCGACCACCATTGATCTCACTTTTTCTTAGCATTAGACAGTTGTCGCTGAGTCTCATAATATTCATTACAAACCCTAATTCTTCATGAGACTTAGAGACAATTAAACATGTCTCATACCTTTTCCTCTTATCTCTTGATCACTTGATCCTACTTGAATTTTCAACTTTGTATCACGACTGCGTGACTACTGTCAGATCTTACTTTCATCAGATGGTTGTCACCTGATCTCTTAATTTTTGACTTAACTCATCACCCTCCACGCAACTACGTGACAACATTGTTACTTAATCTGACATCTAACCCTTGGTCTATCTAGAGACTTAGCGACTATTAAATCTCTATGTCGCATGATAATTTCTAAACCATAGTTACAATCAAGAGACTTAGCGGCTGCTGCTAGATTGAATCTCTGATCAACGGTTATCGCTTAATCACTAGTTCTTTTATTTAACTCACTTTTGATCATGAGACCCAGAAACAACACTGAAACTTTAACATTTGAAGTTAACTCATGACCATAGGTTACATCAGGACATAACGTGACTAAGCAAATCTTGAAGTTTCCAAATAAAATAACTAACTCTAATTCCATCAGGAGACAATGCGACTGCTATCAGATGTTATCTTCAAATCAACAGTCTGTGCTAAGTCTCATAACCATTTCATCATAATCTATTCTATCAAGAGACTACACGACCAAAGCTTTATGCCAAGTCTCTAGGTTATAAAGAATATTCATTTTTTCTTATGAGACTTGGCGACTAAGAAATAAGCACATGCCAATAAGCTCAGACTTAAGTCATAAAAAGTTAATGCAGAAATAGAACAAACTTGGGAAATTTAGGGCTTTTTTGCAACTTCAAACAAAAATTACTCAAGGGCTTAGGGTTTTGACATTTTCAACTTGGTTTTGAGAAAAAAAAACATTTTTAGAGCTAAACAAGTGATTTGGCACATGATTTTTAACCTTCTAGGAATAATAATGACAGGCATCTCAAAATGTTTTTAGGGAAAACTCCAAAATAGGAAATACAACCAACAAGCCCTTTTCAAATGCATTATCTAGAAAAAGGAACTTGGATTATGGAAAGGTGTTTGTATTCCCAATATTTAAATATCAGTGACTCACACCTTGTTTTTTGACAACACATTGGTCTATGGAAAATCAAGCATTGAAGAGGCCCAAGTGGTCAAGAAATTTATCAACCTATACACAAAAGTCTTAGGCCAAAAGATTAATGTTCACAAGTCCAAGTTGTTTATTTTCAACACAAACAAAGTGATCAGAAAAAAATTAGAGAATTCTCCAATTCTCTTCAGATGAACTTAATTCCAAGCACTTATCTTGGAATTCCTATGTTCATGGGGTCAAACAAGGCAACTTATTGGGGATCAATCATAGATAGGATTTATTCTCAGATAAAAGCTTGGAAAGCCAGATGAATTTCTCTCTCTGGTAGAATCCTCCTCGTTAAAACGGTCTTAGCTACTATACTAAATTATTACATAGCTATTCTCAAAGCCCCTAATTCACTTGTTTCAAAGATAGAAAAAATAAAAAAGGAATTTTCTTTTGAATGGAAATCTTTTGAATGAGAAAACAATTCCTCTTGTGTCCTTAGACAATATGGTTGTGGATAAGTATTCTGGGAGGTGGGAGTACACCAATTATCCAAGAGGAATTAGGCCTTTGGAGGCAAGTTAGTTTGGAGCATGTACATGAAACCTTCAACAATCTGGTGTAAAATTATGTAGGCTAAATATCTAAACAATAATCCCCAAAAAAGGCTTGACAATGTGGAATTTGATGATGGAATCTCTAAGGCTCGACAAAGTATTTACAATTTCTAATCCCCCAAAAGGCTCGACAATGTGGAATTTGATGATGGAATCTAGGGATATTGTTACAAATTATATCCCATGGAAAGTGAATGATGGATGTAGAATTCATTTTTGGGATGATTCCTGGAATGGACATCCTCCTCTTAGACCTCTTAGATGTGTTTCTGAGCTACAAACAACAATCGCTATATTTATAGAATGTTGGGGTACAAAGTTAATAGATTATATTAATCACATAGAAAATTTCTCCTCTTAAGCCTTATGGAAAGATCCCTCTAATCTACAAATTATGGATTCCTAAAACAGTACATTCAAAATTATCCTTTCATGTAGATTAGTATACATTTAAACTACTAAGGATGAAATGTTTTGTGCTCCGTCAAAACATGGAACATATTTAGTGAAACATGAATATATGGCTATTCAAAAAAGTCAAAGTATTCATACACCTTGGAGAGATTTTTCTTTCCATTGGGACAACACAATCATGCCCAAAGCATGGATCTTCACTTGGTTATCCCTTTGGAACCGAATCGTCACAAGTGATAGGCTACTCAAGCTTAATATAATTGAAAGCTTCAATTGTATTCTATGTAACTCTGAGCTGGAAAAAATTGATCATCTCCTTCTTCATTGTCCATTTACTTCATCTTGCTGAATTATGTTATGGGAAAATGTGTACTCCTTTTTCTAAGTCTTTGTGGGACTGGTTACCATAGACACCTAAATCTAATTAACCTAATTCAATCATATTTAGTGCCTTCTAGGACATATCAGCTAAGTAATTAAGCATTACCTATTGACCTATGTCATCCCCTAGACCTAATTAATTCAATTAATTGGCTATAGTCTTGATTAATTATTAAAAGCAAGCAATAGCTTAATAATTAATTAAAACCCCATTTCCCCTATTATTGAATGAATATGTGATATTATGTAATTTAATTCATTAATATTCCCTTTAACCCCTAACCTAACCTATCTCAACCACCTAACCCTGAGTTCTAACTCAACCCAACCCCTTCACACATGCTAACCTAACCAATCCAAACCACCTAACTCAGAGTTCAAACTAATCCCAACCTCTTCACCCATGCTAATCCTAAATCCTAATCCTAATCCTATCCTAAACTCTCCCTAATGATGTCACATTCCTAATATTTGGATTAGGAATTCAATCCCTTCCCCAAAGTCAACTTTCTCAAGCTCTTTCTTATCCCTTCACCCATGCCTCATTAATGCTCTTATTAATGCCTTATAAATGCTCTTACACCCTTATTAATAACCTTATCTTCTAGAGTCTTCTTGGCTCTCTTTCCTAAATGGTCACATTCCTCCCTCTTTTCAACCCAATCATATTATGACACTTGTCACAATATGATGCACTTGAAGAAGCACAATCCATGTGCTCTCTTCTAGGTGCATCTGGACCTCTCCTCAGGATTGCATCCTGATCCTTGATTCCTTACCCATTTTCTATAAAAGAAACCTCATTCCTTCACATTTTTTTATCCACTTTCCTTGCAAACTTATAATGCCATTTTTAGTTTAGAACCACCCATTTTAAAGAAAAATCATAGCTTGAAGCTTGGAGCACATCTTGAGCACACATCCATAAGCATGAACACATCAAAAGGGAGCTTGGATTCAGTTTTGAGGAGGTTTGCACTTCCTTAGTTCCTTATTGTTTTAAATTTTACTTTTCAGTCCAATCTTGAGTGTATTCTTGATTTTTAGTTATTAAATGCTTTAATTTTATTATTGTATTTCTTTTATAAATAATTTTCACCTCTCACATTTCTGGCACGTCTGGTGGGACCCACTTCACAGGTCAATTTTACTAACGTAATAATCTTTTTTGAGTTTTTGTAGATTTTTGTCTATTTTCAGGTTTAGAGGCATCGTGGCCCAAAACAGACTCTGCCATCACGTCCGAAATGTCATTTCTAGTTTAAATGACATTAAACTCGCTTATACTCAGAGACAGTCAAAGTTGGGCTTGCACCTCCACATTCTGGCATGCAAACCGAGGTAGAATCGCAGTCTATTTTAATTTTTTTGGGGGGGATTTTCTTAGTTTTTCTAACAAGTCACTTAACACATAGGAAATATTGTTGTGCAAGTTATCCAAGCACCTAACCTCAACCCCTTTTCCCAACCAACACCCGGTTCTAACTCTCATTTCATATTACCCATTATGTCATTGCATGTTTAAAGGTAAATATATCCCCCACGTACCCCATGTGGGACTAAAACCTTCCATTTTTTTCCTCCCACCACGCTTCCCCCGCACTGCCCACCATCCATTTTTTACTTCATCATCCACCCCCCGTGACAAAACCAACCCCC
>MU223936.1:1052449-1080757 GCA_018584345.1 Thuja plicata | reverse complement strand
GCCCAGGTGTACTAACACCCAGGCCTACTAAAAAGTCAACAAGCGCTTTCATGCGCTTTTGGACGAGTGAAAAGTGGATTTTTTTCACATCGCCACTTTTTGGCCCCCCATGATCTTGCACATACCCAGTAATTTTATATATTTTTTTTTTCCTTTAATAGTCATGCCCCTTGAATTTTTTTCAAATGAAACTTCAATTTTATATCTTATAATTGTATTATATTATATTTTTATTTTTTGATATTTTAATTTATAATCATTTTTTATTACTATTATTATATAATTTTAAAAATAGACATGATATTTTTTGGGGGAATTTTGTGATGAACAATTCAATAATACAATTTTGAGGATGCATCCACTTTAAAAAAATTAGTAAAAAAATCTACTTTTATACTTAGTTGTTCACAAGAACCCATCTTTGAATGAATGAATGGCACACTAGTAGTTCACAAGAACTCACCTCTCATGTTTCATTATATAGTGAGTGTTAAGTATACTATTCATTCTCATGAGAGATGGGTTCTTGTTATGTTTTTTTACAAAAAGTTAATATTTTAAGGGGAGCACACTAGACGCTATGTTAAGTTTTTTCACAAAAAGCAGGACCACTTTTTGTGCTCCCCCTTTTTGATGGCCTTAATCTCCACCATTTCTATAAAAAATTAGTAGTTTAGAAACTAGATTCAGAGTAGAACAACTCTTATTTTCATCACATTTTAAAATTTTGAGTGTAACTATCCTCAATTTCTCGTTGAAGTTCAGAGTTTGCTGATTTTAGAAAAAATAAATAAAAAATTAGTGGCATCTTATACCCCCTTTTTGGTCCCCCATCTTGGTGCACATACCCTAGAACAACTCTTTTTTATGTCACATTTTGAAATTTTGAGTGTTACAGTCCTCAATTTCTCGTTGAAGTTCAAAGTTTATTGATTTCAGAAAAAAAAAAAAAAAAGTGGTGCATCTTATACCCCCTTTTTGGTCCCCCCATCTTTGTGCACTTACCCATCAATGAAATCTCACTCCCTTCTATCTTGTCTTCCTTCACAGCAAAAGAGACAATCTCCTCAGCATCATCATTATCTGACTCATCATCTCTAACACCTTCCTTGGCTAGATAACATGCTTTCTTTCCTTTATTCTTGTATATTTTGGTATTTTCTTTCTTATTGTTCTCATGACACCTAGGTGCAATGTGTCCAATCTTACTACATGCAAATCACTTCAAGGGTAATTTTCCTTTATATTTTCCCTTACCCCTAGGTAACCTTCTGGCAAACAAAGCTTCCAACTATTCTTGTTCTTTTTCCTCATATATGATATCATCAATATTGCTTCCATAGGATACTAAACCAGTTTGACTAGTAGGCTCGGGATTCATTCTAGAGTTCAGATGGGCATTAAATGTTGCATCATTTCTAGGCATGCTATTATCATAATTTCTCAATTCAAAGGTAGAAAAATTTCCAATCAAAGAATAAACAATAACCGGTAAAGTCCCTAAAGATCTTATTTCTTGTATAGCAGACACTCTAATTGCATAATGTGGCAATAAAGTTATCAAGATTTTTCTTACCACATCATCTTCAGTAATGGTTCCACCAGCTCCTCTGATTGTATTAACTAGCTCCTTGATTCTATGACTGTAATGCTCAATGTTCTCTCCTTCATTCATCCTCATGTCATCAAATTTTCCCTTGAAGTTGTCTAGCTTAGCTTTTTACACATGTGAATCTCCTCCATAGAATTTTCTCATCTTCTCCCACATATCATAAGCAGTGTCAAGATCTTGCACACTGATAAATTATGCATCTGATAAGGTACTTGTTATTGATTCCATAATTGCAGTGTGTTCTTATTTTATCTTCAACTGATCCGTAGACAAGGTTCCAGTTGGTAGAACATAGCTTGTAATCACATGGTCCCAGTACTGGTCACACATTCCTTCCAGGTACAACTTCATCCTTCCACACCATATTGTGTAACTATCCTTATTGAATTTAGGACCTTGTTTTCTCATCATCTTGTCAGTATATTTTCCTCAAGTTGTTAAACTTCTTCTCCAATGACCAAATCTATGATACCAATTGTTAACCTTACTATGATGAGATTACTGAGAGGGGAAGGGTGAATCAGGAATCTACTGATTTCAACATTCAAAAACTTTTCACTTATCCACCAATACAACAACTCAACAATCAAAAGTAAATGTGCAACCAAAAAAACATCCAACACATAGACACAATATTTTTGGTACTGTGGAAACCCAAATTATGGAAAAACCATAGTGGGAATGGCACCCACAAATTTGCACTCTTCTGAAGTACGCCCTGTGAAAGGCTTTATCCTGTTAAAGGCATTTAAATATACATGACAAAATATAACCTTATGAGAGGATTTACCTAAAGGTCATGACAAACTTGTACCTTGTGAGAGGTAGCCTTGTGGGAGGAATTTAAACACTTATTATAGTGTCACCATACATGATTTCAATACAATAACGATATGTTAAGGTCTACCTCACGTGAGGATTTCCAGCACTCCGTTGTAGCTATCAAGAAACAACAAGTGAGAATGATCTGTGTAATAGAAACATTCTCTACTTGATCAGATCCTTTGTATCTCAAATAACATTCTTCACATTCTCCTCTAACACTCGGCTGGACTACACCTTCTGTCGTTTCTTCCTTCTGCACCGACACATGATAAACCCAACGTATTCACTATCTTCTTTTTCCATTTTATATGTTCTTTATTTCTCTTATTTTTCCATTGTCATAGAAAACCCTAAAAAATAATACCTTCTCAATCTGACCATACACTTGGCTTCATCTTTCATATATTTATGTTCAATTGTTAGGAATAACAGTCCACAAGACAACTGAGAAGGGGGGGTGAATCAGTTGTAATATAGATTATTAAACTTTAAACTTTATAAACCAAAACTGCAATGCAAGTGATAACACAGTAAATGCCAACACCATAACACAATACTTGTTGTCGAGGAAACCCTGTTAAAGGTAAAACCCCAGTGGGAATTAGCACCCACAAATAATGCAGTGAGAGTATAGTATCCCTGTTAAAAGATTTGGCCCTATCAAGAGCTTATTACAACATTAGAGTACACAGTTCCTGTTAGGAGACAAACCATGTTAGGAGTCAAAGAAAAGTAGTAGGCTTACTGTCCAAGCATACTGCCCAAAGAAAGTTAAAACCACCCTCAAGGATTCACAATCTGAACAAGTGTATATAACAAATATACAATCCAGTGAACTATCTGATAGCAAGTGTCTTTGCTTGGTCAGTTCCAATGAATTATATGATCAACTCTGCTCTACATATAACAATCCACAAGCCTTGCAGCTTCCACAATTCTCTACCTTTTCAATCTCTACCACACCTCTCCAAAAGAAAAGATCTCATATATATACCCTCTTACAAATATTCTTTAGGTTGGCCAATTAATCTTTCCCAATATACAAATAATTGATTAGGTCAACCAATTAAGGATTTCCAGTATACAAATAATTATATAACCCCTTGCTAAGATACACACGGTACCTATAACAAGTAAACATCAAATACAATCCATCACATATGCTTCTAGATCTGCAATCCACGCTCACAATTCATTTTACACGGTACATGTCTGAAGTCATCCACCAGATAGATCTCCTCCAGAATATATGCCACAGATGACATCACCAGTAATCACACAACAATCAAACTCAACCCATTATTCCAACATATGTCGGTTGTCTACCAGTAAGCTCGTTTCATCTTAAATATCTTCACTAGAAAGATATACCCGAAACACAGAGACCTATTGTGTCCAGTATCACAGTTACAGTCGAGAAACTAGTCTTCACCAAATCAATTGTAACATGTGCAATATGCAACATAAATCCAAGCGACCTTAAAAATAAGGTCAACACACATCCTCCTTCATATATCCAACTTCGATCATTCTGAATCATCCGTACAGTGTCTGTACACTTCTGCCAGTCAAGTAACCAGTCTGTCTTCTCCACAGAAACATATGTTGACATCCGCGACAAAACATGAATATCAACAATATGATCAGTACCAAAACTGATATCATCCAACATCAACTATAAATTTACTGACCGCGCCTTTCCATTCTTGGATAATATCAACATATTAAATCATTTCATTAAGTATTTTCCTTCTTGATCAATGGGCTTGCTCGAATCATCTTTGCATGATCACCTCAATGATATTAAACAATTGTTCCCAACTATCCATGCACATTCTCTAATAAATTATGATCAATAACATTTGAATATATCAACAGTTTAAATCACTGATACGAATCAAACCATTTGCCACTTACAAACTTAACACTTCTTCAAATATTGTTGTTTAACCTTATAAATATCTCACATCTTTTCACCAAATGAATCATGCTTTTAGGATTAGCATCTAGTGGCTTCAAGTAACCTCCAGAAATAAACTGAACACAAGACAATCAAACACATAGTCAAAATGATAGATTCATCTAACTATTGCTAATTGTTATCTTAATCAATTTTAATGTCTCTAATTAGCTTCGCCAAACTTGACTCACCGGTCATCATAACTAGTTAAGATTTTACATATAGCATCAAAACATGTTTCCAAGGACTTTATTATAGTTCTACTCCTTAAGATATTTCCATTAGCATGATGTATTCCATAATCATCATCACCAACTCATAGAGATAATAGTTGACATCAATGACAATACTGTAACTGAACATTACTCAACCACACTTGTCATATCAACCACTTTCTTCATGTCATTTCTCAACATCAGTTATGTCATATATCTAACATCCTTCAAAATCCATTTAGTACCATTTTTTAGCGATAATAAGTCATCACCCTTTTCCACAATTGCACATTCTTTGTTATCTCCAAGAAAGACTTTTCCAAACAAACCTTCTTGATAATTTGTGAAAAAATGTCGACATGGAGTAGCATGGAATGAGGCATCGAAATTGAGAACCCATGAAGTATCATTTGTATCACCAGCAATGAGAACCAAAACACCATTATCTTTAATAGCTCTAGTTTTTACTCCATCATTGATCACTTTATCTTGGGCCTTTTTTTTTAATTCCATCAGTTATTTTGTGTATGTCATGGTTTACCACAAAACCAACATGCACCATTTCTACCCCTAGATTTTGATCGATGTGCGTATTTTGACCTTCTACTCTTGTTATTTTTGTCTCTTTCTGGTGCAGAGGCACCCACGAAAGAGTTATTTTCCTATCATTATTGTCTAAAATTATGCACAAGTGTAAGCATATGGGTGAAGAATCAATATGGGTGAAAAATCATTGAAGTAACTGATGTAAAACATGTAACAAAACTAGCCAAAAAATGGTTTGTAACTTTCTAACGAATCATCTTAAATGGGAAAGAGATGTAAACGATGAGAAATAGGAGTCGATAGAGAAGTTACGAATAGAGAGTGAACAAAAGAGAAAATCCAAATGGCTCTCTGGCAGCACAGCCAATAGGGCTACGCCCACTTTCAACAGGAGATTTTAATAATTTTATGTTATATCATCCAATACATCACAACCAGACATGGTTAGATTCACTAGGCATATAATTTTCACTAGCCAATAGGGCTACGCCCACTTTCAACAGGGGATTTTAATAATTCTATGTTATATCATCCAATACATCACAACCAGACGTGGCTTCACTTCAAAACTAAAAACATTACATCTATCCATATGCAGTTCAAAGATGAAGACATTTTTTAGAGGGGTAGATGAAAAGGCCAAAAGGAAATGAACAAGATAGGGCAGCCGTTCGGATTCTCCTGTCAACTGACATGTAACGGAAGCGTTGGGATTCACCGACCCAATAATTTATGTTTTTGCAACTTCATGCTAATGGAAAATGAGAGCTCACACATGGTGCAATAAATTAAATTAATATCAATAAAGTAGGCCGCGAAGGAGTGATTAAGACATACAACTAGCAAATTTGCTGGAGACATAAAATTAGTAAACATGACCGTTGTTCACTCACCCTTCATATGTTGATTGTTTTTTCACCGATCGCCTAATAAACATTATACTTTCATTAAAAAAATCCAATCCTTTATTTTCATTGGCCATCATATATTTTTAAAATGAAAAAAATACCTAAAATCCAGAAATTTTAAAAGGCAATCATAAAAATATATGGTGGCCTTCGCTGGTTGGTAGCTCGCAGGCTTCGTGCCTCGCTGGGTTGCCTCGCAGGTCTGAATCCTCCCACAAAATAAAAATAAAAATAAAAATAAAGAAAAAAAATCATTTTAATAGAAAAAAGAACAACAAACCATATGATATTTTTTTAACATAGTTTTCAAGCAAAATTTAATTGTTATTTGGAGAGATGAAAATATTAGTCTCTGCCTTATTAATGTGGGGACTAATAAATCATAATTTCAATTTCAAGCTTCCCAAATCTATCCACTTGAATTTTTCAGATCTGTTTTTTTAATAAATGGAGTGGAGATAAAAGGATTCAGATGACCATTGAAACTAATCAATGTAGGCTCTATTTCAATGGTTAGAATGACTGAACAAAAATATGAGTTGTGTCTTGGAAGCGTTTCAAGAATGTGCTAGAATGCAGAATGCATAATGTGGAAGCAAAGACAAGGCACATGAAGTGTATTGTTGAATGACCTGTGTAGGAGGAAATAGATATACTGCCATACATCTAATATGCAATTGATAGAAGAAAACATTAGTAAATGGTTTTAAAATTTTCCTTCAAAAATAAAGACGGAAATCATTTCAATAAAAATATCACTTCAAATTATAGGATAAAAATACTGACACAATTTTCAAGACAGAAATTAATTGCAAATGGTGACTTGGAGACTAACGGCTACCTTTGATGTAACAATCCTTCTTTATTTGTTCAATCCTTCCAATACGGCAGCGCAGGAGCCAGCCACCAAATTGGCTTATTTACATTTAAAATATCTGGTTTATTATTAAAAAAAACCCCACAAAGGGTTTGAAGTTACGTGCAAATCTCAACACTTGGGTATGTCAAATTTTCCGAGTGTGGTGTCACGTTGAAGACAGACAGGAATGAGTGGCCAAGAAATTGAAGGCCTACAAACATTGCTTGGAAAGGAAGCAAACCAGTGTGTCTTTCTTTATAAGGCGGCGGTTTGCATGACGAGTTCAGAGTTCTGGAACAACTATTTCAGTCGGTCAATCCACTCATTGCGATTAGAAGTTTCAACAAACAGAAGCAAAGCTTGGAGGTGGTTTATAACGCCAATCAGGGGGCGAAAAGGCGGCTCTAATGGCCGCCTAGAATACAAAGTCTTTACCTACATAGAATTATGTGCTACCCACTTCTAGAAAGGAGCACAAAAATGGTTAGATTCAATGCAATTTTACAGTAGTTGAGATACTAATTGATCGATAAATGTTGTTGTCTTCAAGGTCCTATTTCAGTTACAAATTCCTGCTAGTGACATCATCAACTAGACTGATAACTTCATCAACAAAAGGAAATTATAAGCTTTCAATGCAAGATAGATGATGAAAGTATTATGACATGCAGATATTAACTCAGTATGCATATGAATAAGAAACTACCTTTCAAAAAGGTTTGAGTTTAGTAGTGGGTGAAAACCCCATAGAAGGATGATGATATCATGTCATGTTGATGCAGGTCTATGCGATGAGAGGGAATCCTAAGTGAATCTAAAATTTGGTCATTTTCTTATTTGATTGGTTCAATATCTAATCAGACTTCCACGAATAGTTAAATTTAACTCGATGTATATCAAGTTGCAAGAAATTGAAACTAAACCAAAAATCTAAGTTAAAATGTCCAGTTTAGTTACTAGTCATTCTTCTATGACAGGCTTAGATATTAATTATATTCATGTTGGGTTTAGGGATGACAAAAGGATGAGGATTCATGTACTCAAGTGAAGGCATGGTTCACTAGAATCAAGATTTCTTACTATTGCAGGTAAAATCCACTGAATAAAAAATTTATGAATGAATCTAAGTGAATCAATCATTTGTATTAAATATACATTTCAATTTAGGATCATATGTCTACTAGGGAATTGTACACATACACAATTCAATCAGGTTCAAAAGTGGCAATAAAATAAAATAAAAATCATAATATTTGAAAGAAAGAGCGAACTAGGAACTCATCTTCCACAATTATGGGAAAGCTCAATTAGATGCTTAAAGAGAATTCTAAGTGACCAAAAAATTGATTGGATAGAAAATCCCTACAAGATTAATTTTCACTATTGAATCCATTCCAACTACAAATTTCACCTTTTGGGAATCGGAACATGGAATTTCAGGAACTTCCATAATTTCCATTGACCTCAAGAACAAGCCAAATTGAAGCAAAAAAGGGGCTCCTTTTTTTCTAGGATTGAAGTGGGGTGTGTTGTCAACAATCAAAACAAATATAACATGAATCAATTTTTCTCTAGGTGTATCAGGCATATACAAGGTTTAAGTATAATTTTGCTGACTATCATTGACCATGAAAAAAGTGTCATCATAAAATATGGTGACAAAGATGAGTGATCTTGGTGAGGAAGGGAAAATGATACCAAAACAAAGATTCAAAAAATTAAAGGCAATAAGGGAAGGTGTGTTGTAAGGGTCAAAAACACGACATAAAATAAAACTCCAAACCTAGAATGGTTTTGGTATAAAATGAATGTCACTAGATAATCAAGTTTGAAAATAAAATCATAGAAACAAAAATGAAGATAAGCAAGATTTCCACGAGACCTTAAAATATTCCCTTAAATTATTAATCATGAGATAATCATAAACTAAGAGACCCCATAAAGATTTTAGCACATTTTTTAGGACAGCCCAATTTTTAATTTGATTCGATGGCCTATCATCATTCCAAGAATCCTCCCAAAAATTATCTTTCCTTCCATTCTATATAAGCAAGGATATATGAATAGAAAAGTTCCATATATTAGATCATTTTGGTGAGGTAAATAAAGTAGAGAACCTTTCTCTATCTGCAATGTCTTGATATTTAGCTCTCATTAACTTGTTGCATTTAGAATATGGAAACTGATAAATCCTAATATATTATTTTTTAACTCCAAATTTCTTATACTTGCACCACAATTCTTTTTAGTAAGACAAAATATGTACTCTTCTGGAATACGCCATGTTAGGAGTTTACCCTGTTAAAGGTTTACAAAACATTGTTAGGTGTTACCGGGTTAAGGGATTTGCTTAAGACATGTTAGGATCTTTTCCCTATTAGGAGAATCATTTTTAGAGGACTTTAAAACATAAGCTAATGTGTCACCTTGTTAGAGGATTTACAATAAAGATTTGTTAGGATCTACCCTGTTAGGGGGTTTCATTGTTATAATGATTAGATAACAAAAAATAAAATGATCTCTGAAAACTGCACTACCTCTACATAATCATATCATTTTAATCTCTGAAATACATCATCATACTGTATACTCTTCCTTGGCTTGATCGCACGTGATTCCTTCACTTTCTTTATCACCAAATCCTTCTGCAATTCGCAATTAGAAAATAACTTCTTCTTCAACTTTCCAATATATAGAATTACTTCCACTGATTTGAAATAAACCCTAGATCTAAGATATGAATGATCCAGATCATCTTAGGTAAGATACAATGTATCTAGGCACTCATACCACGTCGGCTTGCTCATAGAATTTACCTTCGTAGTTGAGCCATTTTCAAAAACTCGTTTGACCAAAAGAAAATTCTTGAAGAATCCTCCTCAAACGCATACCTCGATCAATGTGATATCAATTGAGTCCCACAAATCACGAAACTAACTTTCTACTTTACGAAAATCATCACCGATCCTTTTGCCACATTGAATTCCTTTATCGATCTACAAATCTTCATAGCCTATTTAAGAACTATGTCTTGTTTACCTGTCCATTATGTTAACACCGCTTCCAGTCAATTAAACTAGTTGTGTCGGTTAACATTATGAGTTGTGCTGACATACATAGTACCTTGACATTTTTTACAATAATATCCTATGGACACTCTATGAAATACTTTACCGATCTCAAATAACATTCAAATCACCTACTGTCTATCACTGACTATTTTTAGCAATTACCCGATTTGAGTCCAAACCAACATAACCAACTTAATTCTCCATATCAAGAGTCGCGATGGAAAATTTAACATCACCACATATGATATAACTTTTCATAAGAATAGCAACTTTAGAAACATACTGCAACTCATGATTTACCTACAAAATATCTGGCAACAATATACTATAAACACTAAGTCAATTAGTTGACATCAATGACAACCAAATTACTGATTCACCTGTCATCAAATATGTACCAATCTTCATCAATGCATCACTTAACATCACTACATCAGTTATGCTAACAACCCCCTAGTCTTTGGGTGTTCCTCTAAAGTCAGTTTAACAACTTGGGGAGGATCTTAAATGGAAAAAGATGGATCTCGCAAGGCTCCTGAGTTTGATAGATCAAACTTCACTCTGTAGACAGTAGACAATAAGAATGGAAACACATCTAACCTCATTAGGGTTTCGTGTTTGGAACTCAGTCATGGAAGGTTATTTTCTCTTGCTACTCCTATAGATATAGCAAAGATTAGATTGTATGAAAAAAATGGAAAGGCAAGGAATGCAATCTTGATTGGGTTAGCCGATTCTGAACTTGTGAAGGTAATGGACTGCAATACTGCAAAAGATATTTGGGAAAATCTTAATAGCATATATGAAGGAGATATTAAGGTAAAGAAAATCAAGATGCAAAACTTTAAATAGCATCACAACTTGTGAAACTTGAACCAAGATATGCCTTTTCCTTTATTTCAAAATGTGGGATATCTCAATGGACAAACCTCTTTGCATCCATTTCAAAGGGTGGATTATCTTCCTTTGTCTCCATATTTTTTACATGTCATTTCTCCACTATTAAATCTTCATTAACATAAATTATGTTTTTCTCCTCATGTTTTAGATACTCAAATTTTTCCATAAGCTTCTTCAAATATTCTACATGTGTCACATGTAATTTTATTTTGTTTTTGTTTTTTTTTTTAGATTTATTTTCAATGGTCATGTTCGAAGAATGTTTTTCAACAAAAGTTCCATCATTTGCATTTTCTTGTGAATGTAGTTTCTCTTCCATCTCTTCAATAACAATAATAGTTGTATATGTAAAAGTACCTTTCAACATGAAGGCCCTTTGAATATCATCCTGTAGAGATGATGGCTCACTATGTGGAAGTTTAAAATATAGTGAATGATTTGGAGAACCTTCCTTCAACTTGAACAAGACATGTCTAATGAGTGGAACCCCTTTCGTTTTCCCTTCATCGATATTTTAGTGACATGTCCCTTTATTAGAAACCAATAAAACATCTCTTGCCAAGAAATAGTTCCCTTCAACTTTCTTGTTAGGTTCCTCTTGTTCCGTCATTACTTCCTCAACCTCTCCTTGTGATTTTGATTCCTTCTTGATCAATTCTTTCCTTCTTTCTCTTTTGAAGATCTCCAAGTATTTCTCATAAGTAATGCATGATTTATAAATAATAGATTTGTTGTCATGTTTAAAAAAGGGAATAAGTTTGTAGTCATCTCTTTCCAATTGTCCTCTCATGCTCTTTGAGTGGGGTCATCTTCTCTTGTTCTACTAAGTGGATTTAGAGTTCTTTGACTCCAAAAACTAGAATTAAAATATTAGGATCTGTGTATATGCTTCTTAAATAGATCTGCCTTTTTCTTTTGGTAAGAACTTAGGTCATCAAGCCATATTATTTCTCGTGAGCTCACATACTCATTTTGCATTATAGATCTATAGTCAAATATTAACTTCTAACCTTACAAGATGACAAGATCAATAATTTTAATATTAATTAGAATAATCTTGTTTGAATTTTTTAAATCTTGAAAGAAATATTTTATGATATATAATCAAATTTAATTTTTTTAAATATACTTTTTTATTCAAAAAGCTCTTGGATTGATTGTTGTAGATCAATAATATAATTCAAATCTTATGTTTTCAAGTATTAAATATGAAACAACAAATGTTATCTCCCTTATGACAGGGTATGACCCTTGGTAATAATTATGGAATAATCGGCCAAAGATGTGATCTAAATGCCAAGATATTCTTAAAGCTATGTAAACCTGCTAGAGTAGGCAGCCATAGAAATGGTAATTTGACAGCTGCACAATATCACAATATCTTCAACAAATAATAATATGCACCAGATATCAGAGTTTGTCCCCCATTGAACTTTGGCTGCAAAAGATGTCACAACTACCCCATTTAAACATAAATATAAGCCCAACAATCTCTGACAATGAGTCAGACGTTATTTCTCTTGGAGCTGTGGTTGCCTAAAATCAAACATTCCCTTCGATTGATTAAAATTTACAATATGTTGCAGTGAAAAGGTTTATGGCAGCTAAATAAAATCTCCCAACCTGATATTGTTATGATTCTCTTAGAGCTATTTGGATTTGTTCATAATCTTCTTTGATATATACGACATGGTCACATTCATACAACTTATGATGAAATAACATTTAAACATATAATAATTTCTACTATATTCGTAATTTTATATATATTAAATCGATCAGATTTCCACAATCCATTGAATTTAGAGCTGAATTTATATATATATTGTTTTTCCATTAATAGACATGCCCCCCTTGACTTTTGTTCAAATGAAACTTCAAGTTTATATCTTATAATTGTATTATATTCTATTTTTATTTTTTGATATTTTAATTTATAATCATTTTTTATTACTATTATAATCTAATTTTAAAACATAGACATGATATTTTTTGGGGGAATTTTGTGATGAACAATTCAATGATACAATTTTGAGGATGCATCCATTTTAAAAAATTAGTAAAAAAATCTACTTTCATACTTATTTGTTCACAAGAACCCATCTCTGAATGAATGAATGACACACTAGTAGTTCACAAGAACTCATCTCTCGTGTTTCATTATACAATGAGTGTTAAGTATACTATTCATTCTTATGAGAGATGAATTCTTGTGAACCATTACTCATGAAACATAGGTTAACGAGTTTAACTCAAAAACTACATTATTGGTCCTGATAGCAATATCATAATACTTAATAGAACAAAAATAGAAGGGTGCATACTACATGTAATGTTATATTGTAATGATAAAAATATAAGTATACTCAACATTTGTTTATTTGAATCTTAACCATTTTAAAACTCATTTATAAAGTGTAAAAAATGAACCCTAAGTGATACAATTCTTATTCTAATGATACATTCAAATTTTAAGCATAAGCAATTTGAATTTTATGTCCAAGTTGGTTAATTTATTTAGTTGATTGCAAGAAAAAATTGGCCACTTTGACCCCCTTGGGTCTTTCATTTCTACACAATTACACTATGATGTGATATTGTATATTTCTACGTGATGAGATGTTTTCTAGTTTAGTCCTTTATTGCACATGTTTTGTGATTGATGACCATCATAGGTTGTTAAATGTATGCAAAGGTAGTTAAGAGAATTTAAAATATAAATCTATATGTTGATGTAGTGACATGCAACATAGTTGTCCCAAGTTTATGGATCAAGTAGAGAAATGATTCATGAGCTATTGAACTTTATGCGCCAATAGGACAAAATAACGGGAGTAATTGATAGGGTTTAAACCATGAGAATAATTAAGTGAAGAGACAACTTTCAAAGATGAAGATGTGGGATGTGGTAGGGAGGATTCTAAAACCTAATCTTCAACAATGTACCACAAAACTCTACAAAAATAGAGTGTACAAAGAGTAAAATTTAGAATAATCTAAAACCAATAGTATATGAGAGTACGTATAAATGTGTAAGAGAGTAACAAGATCAAAATGAGAGTTAAAAGTTTCTTGAAATCTCAAGCATACAATTCTAATAGTAAGAAGTTGGTTTCCAATAGTTGTTGAGGTCTAGATTTAGTTTGGACTTGCACATAGGGTAAAACCATGGTCGGGTGTCGCACTTTAGGCTAACCCAAAGAACTCGGTCGAGTATTACTCAGCCGATTAGGACTCGGTCGAGGCCACATAAGGGTCGTGTGGCGCCTGGTGGCACCTACGTGGTGTGTAATACTCAACCGAGTAGGACTTGGTCGAGTCCTACTTGACCGATTGGTACTTGCCATTATAAATACCCCAAAGTTTGATTTAAGCCCCTCATTTGCATAGTGAGAGGTGTTAGAGTAGTCTTAGTTTAGCTAATAATTAATTCATTTAATTATTAGTCTATCTACTCTTTGCTTAAGTTATACTTAGGAAGCTTTCTATTTCTTTAGGGTTTCCCTTTTAGGGTTTCGGTATCCTTTTATAAGGACTCACCGCTTTGTATTTCATTAAGGAGATTGTAATTTTTCAGTTTGTTGATAATAGAAATTATTTTCTCTCAACATGGATTTCCAGTCTCTGGCTTTTTGGCCGCCATAGTCTTCTGTCTTTGCTTCCAGTCTATAACAGTCTTGCATGCAGGTGTTCTTGGGAAGATTAGCTTTCAGCCTAATCTAACATGGTATCAGAGTTGAGCAATCGAACTAGGAAGAAATAGAACCAACAGGTGAACCCCCCCATAATGCTGAACCGGGAGAGGTGAAAGGAACACTGAAATGCAATGCCAGAAACATCTGCAAAAGAAGAACTAGGAACACCAACAGTGCAACAGAAGTACAAACACAGGATAAAGGGCGGTGTCACCGACACACAACATGGGCTAATGTCATGGAAGGTACGCTCACTTGACAAAGGTGAATGCGCCTAAAATGACATAAGCATCATAACCCCCCATGGCACTTTATAACAGAGTGCGAGTACAAAAACACACAAGGTGTACAAGATCCCAGATATACAGAAGTAGGCACTTTATCTCAGTGCGTTTACAGAACAAAAATGCATCAGAAGAAGCATACAAGTTCAGAAGTCAAAAAAAAGAGTGAGCCAGAAGTACAGTAGAAGAGATCCCAGGACCTATAGAACCAAGAAATCCACCAGAGTGCATACACTGCCAAACTCGGAGGAGAGAAAACCTGGAGCAGAATCTGGAAAAAAACCTCTGCAACTGAATAGTTCACTGAACCAGCTTTCCGACAATATCTAGTTTGCCAAAAACGGAGTCCGGATGAGCCAGATATGACTCCCGGAAGGCAAAAAATAGACATCAGACTTCAACAGCAAAAAATGCTATCAAAATAGCAAAACCTAAAACCCTAACCTCTATCATCGAAAAGTGCTCGGAAAGAGCTTTTCGACGGTATATGGAAGTCAGAAAAAGACCCCCGGATGCTCAAGATAGAGCGAAAACAGTCCAGGAGGGTCAAAAGGGCCCCAAAAGGCAAGAAATAAGCCCCTAGGGCTAAAAAAAATGGGCCCCCAGGCGCATGGCGCGCTCAGGGGGCTGGGTCGCAGCCCCTGGTCCCTCATAGGACCAACCACAGAGTATATAAGCCCATGGGGGCTACCAAACACGCCGCTCGAGCGGGGGCCGGGCGGAGCGGCGATCCGGTGGCGGGAATAGTGAACGGTGCCGTGAGCGGCGGGCAAAAACCGGCGGGGGCCGCTGAGGGGCCGCGGAGGGCGGCGGGGCCGGGAGGCGGCGGAGCTGGGCAGCAGGGGCCGCGGAGGGCGGTGGGGCCAGGAGGCGGCAGAGCCGGGCGGCCGGGCCGCAGAGGGCGGCGGAGGCCAGGGGAGGCGAAGCGGCCGGGGGGCTGGGGAGAGCAGGGCGGCGCGGGCCGCGGGCTGGCCGGGCCGTGGAGGATCGGCGGCGGTGGCGTGGTTGTGCATTTTTAAAACAACTGCCCGCGCTAAAATAAATGCCAAAAAACCTTTTAAAATTAGGTTTTTTTGAAATTTTTTGAAATTTTTGCCTTGGTTTCTGTGCTGTACAGCACAGGAACCAAAAATTTTTTGCCTCCAGAGTCCAGATGTCCAAAATGGATAAGTTTTATATGTATTCTGGGGTTTTTGGGCGCTCTGAGCTCAATGGAGATGTCCGTTTGAGCTCAAAGTGACCAGAAACAAAACCCAAAACAAAAAATACATAAAAAACCTCTGAAACCCTTGGAAACCTTTTGCTTCTGGCACGCTTCAATGAAACACGAATAGCAAACAGCAGGAGAGCTCTGATACCATGTTGGGATTAGGCTGAAAGCTAATCTCCCAAGATCACCTACATGCAAGACTGTCACGAGAAGAAGCAAGAAACAGACAAGAGGCTTACAGAGCGAAGAATGGGGCTAAAGGGGTACTCGGTCGAGTGTGAGCTAGGGGCCCCACCTTTTTTTCATTTTTTATTTTTATTTATATTTTTGAAGTAATTATATGCTTTAAAAATGTTTTTTTAATGTTGTATTAATACAAAATATTTATTTTTTCATGTCTTTTATAATCATATGTATAAACAATGTAGTTTTAATATTTTATTGTGAAAAAATGTTTATTTTCAAATGATTGTTTGTAAAGCTAGTTTGCTTTTTAGTGTTTAGAATAGATGTAAATATGTAACTTAAATCATTAGATTGAAATACTACTTAAACCATTGAACCTATAAAAAAACATAAACCTTCAAACTATTAAACCTATATAACAAAACTTAAACCATTAAACTATTAAACCTATAATACTTGACTTAAACCATTAAATAAACACATCCTTGCACACATCAAATATTGTAATGACCCCTTTCTACCTCTTGACCTATATTCCATAAATTAGTGCAAGTTAGGAATATTGTATTATAGAATCATTCTTATTAACCAAGCATGTTATCATTTTACTCCCTATTAACCATCATTATACATAAATATTAAAGAATAGCAAACCATAAACTGATAAAAAATGAACATAGTCTTGATTTAACATCTGAGGATCTCTTCATATAGATCATAGGAATCCCTTTTCCTTTCCTTACTAATGCCATCATAAGGTGGAAGACTTATTGTGCCAAGGGCACATGAAATAGACTACAAGTGGTCTCCCTCAAGGCATAACCCCAGTGTTGGTACAACCGTCATGTGTCTAAAATTACTCTCTCTCCCTTCCACAAACTCCCTACCCTAGAAAACCTTTATAATAGATAGGAGAACTATTCCTATGATCACTAATAAAACAGTCTTAATCTTTAATGTAATGTATCTACTTATTCCTCATACATTTAAAATTATATATATATATATATATATATATATATATATATATATATCATTTAGATTCATGTTATTTCCATAATGCATTTACATGTAAATATATACTCTTAATCATATATTATTGTCATACAAATATAGTACCATACTATCGGTATTAAATATTATCAACTTCCAAAATGTACCATAATGCTTAGCACTTGTTTTAATGCATAATTTGTAATCCGGTTGACTCCTTTTATTATCCTCTATTTTCGGTGCTTATGGCATATAATGTCGGCCATGTCTACGGTAAAGTACAGTTGCACCTGATGTGACCGTTTTTTTGGATTTATTAATTAAATTAAAATCATTGACAATAGTGTCCGTGATTTTTAATTTAATTAATAAATCCAAAAAAATTGTCACATCGGGTGTAAATGTTCTGCCCCTTAGACATTTTCTATAATGTCCACTTATTATATATTCCTTACTCCCGATCAACGCAACCCCTCCATGGCAAATGGTTTGACATTAAAGTTACGTTTCGTGGGTTTAGTTGAGTATTAGCCGACGGTATATATATTAGGTAACTTAGTCTTTGTTAGTATGATTACTATTAATATTATTTATTATAATTTATTAATATTAATTATAATTTATTATCAATTACTGTTGTTAATATTTATTGATATTAATATTATTGATATTTAATTAAAATTATTGATATTACTAATAGTATAGATTATTCTATTGATTAATTAATTATTAATTAAATATTTTGATTAGTAATTATATAGATTAGTTATTAATTAATTATTATCATTACTTCTAATAATAGTATCATTTGTATATTAATTAATTATATATTGATTAGTGATATCAAGTATATATACCTCAATTATGGTTCATGACAAATATCCTTACAATGTTATCCCCTAATCGTGTAACTATTAGCACTCATTTAACTAGATTCTTATTTGACCCTATACTACATGCACAATTCTCTGACAATTATATATCATTAGGTAAATTCCTAAATAATTATACCCTCTTCTTTGTCCATGTCCTTTCATTCTATGTGTATCCTTACATTATCTTGGCCTAATATTTTCCTCAATCCTTATATCTTCATACATCATTCATCACTTCTAGGGGTTATTGTTAGGACTAATTAATACTGAGAGGGGGGTGAATCAGTATTACAACACTTTAAACATGAACTTAATAATTTCTAACTTAACCCATATAATTATTGAAATGAAAAGAACATAAGCACACAACACATAACTCATATCACCATGAATTGTTGTCGAGGAAACCTTGTCCAAGGGAAAACCCCGGTGGGGATGGTACCCACAAGTATGTACTAAAAGTATAGTCTTCATGTTAGGAGACCTAGCCCTGTTAAGAGCTGAATATTACATTAGCACATTTCCCTATTATGGGAATACAAAACCCTGTTATAGGAATACAAAGCACACTGCTCTTACAATCATAAATATAGTTCTGTTACAATCAATCTCAAATGTGAACAATGCAAGCATTAGCTATGCTTAGATAGTTCCATTTGTAGCTCGCATCAACATCTGCCTGACATCACAATGCATCCATTCCATCCAGCATTCCCATACCATCTCATATCTTCGCTCTACAAAAAGCTCTTCATATATATATATATATATATATATATATATATATATATATGTTATTACATTATCCAGTCAGCTCCCAAATACATTACAAAATAGAATTAATACTTATGCAAAGATTAAATACAAATTCGGAGACCTTATACTACCAAATCATAGGTTATCCACAATCGCAATCCAACTTAGCACATTTGGATTCCATGTCATACTCCCTTAATCATCGCGACTATTTATCTACCATGTATCTTTGTTACTCTATCTTTGCATGTCTTCAATACATTGTAACTCACTGCGATCAACACCAAAACTCAAGAGACCTTAAATAAAGGTTATACATACCCCAAAATGTCCTTTCCTAATCTTGAATTATTCATTCACCATATACTAGCTTTGCTATCCAAAACTGTACTGCTATACTCTATATGTATGCTTATTGTACTTAGTCATTTTGCAATCAGCATCTCCAAAACTGTAAACAACTCCAAGCGATCATCATACCATATGTGTTGCCATAAAGGACAACCCTCAAGTGTCCCATAACACTCCAAAAATGAATCACTTGCTAACAATCTCTCCCTTTGGCATTGATGGCAACACTTAGTAAAAAATGACTAAGTGTCAATACCAAAAAGATGTTTGTGTATATTTTTTACATATCTTCTTTACTCTATACAATTTCCATACATTTTTTATCTCTTATCTTCTCCCCCTTTGACATCAATGGAAAAGGTATACAAAAATGTAGAATACATCAAAATTGTACCACTACTTACCAGAAAATTTAGACCATATTTAGTACATCTCAGAAAGAGTTTTCCAAGATCTTCACTTCCTTTGTCTAGGTCTTCACCAATATCTGACTCACATCCATTTAGTGCAAATGAAGAATTCTCTATTGCCTTTTTCTCAGTAGGCACATGTGTTGTAAGGTCTTGTGTTGTCTTCTCCATGTTAGAGATATGGACCTCAAGAATTGATAGTTTGGGAGTGATTAGACTCTTCAGCATACCAAACCTTTCCATAACTCTCCCTCTTTCTATATCCAGTACACTCATTTTTTCCAAAATCCTAGACACCTCTCTGTCTATCTCCAATTTAGATTGTGAGGAGGTCTCATGTACAACTTTTCATCATCTTATCCAGAGTATTTCTATCCTTCACTACTATATCCTCAATGTTCTTGATATGTCTGATAGGGTTTATACTGTAATTGTAGAACTTCCTTCCATGTGCAACACAAATTTTAGCCTTAGATGTAGTCTTGATCAGTATGCCCAATTCCCATGAAATAGACTTGCACACTTCTTCCAATTTCTTTGCAAGATATTTCTTCGTAGCCTTCTCTTCAACGATCTTCTCTAATGACTCGTAGTGACTATCAAAGTCATCTAGTGCCTTGTTCAAGTTCTCTACATCATCTTTTCCTTGAAAAATAATAGGTGTTGGAAGGATTTTGTTAAGAGTGTCAACTGCTCTTGTCATTAACTTAGTCTTCTTCTCTCCTTTCTACTCAGATCTTTCTTTAGCCTTAGAAAATATGATGTAGGATAACTTCATCAGCTCACCCACATCCATGTTTTCAACATCAGCTCTCAAAGTCTTGTCTCTACTTGCCAACAATAAAGGTGAAGAATCAGATGTAAAAGTTTCCTGTTTCACTTCAACCTTTTTCACTATGTCTTCCACTGTTTCATCAATTTTTTTCCTTCTGATTTTCTTTCTCTGTCATATCCTTGTCACTGTTTCCTTCAATGTTTGTGTCATGCACAAAAGGGTCATTCACATCTTGTGAAGTGTCCAATGACATAGGCACACTAGAAACATAGAAATTGGGTTTCTTCACAGTGCTCACATACTAACTAGCATCTTCGCTTATTGATTTATCAAGATTTATTTCAGCTTTCCTTGATGATTCACCTTTCTCAATAGATTTGGGATTAGGAGCCTTAGGTGGAAAAGTGTTCTCAGTTTCAGTTCCCATCAAGACCTTTTCCACAGCTCTTTGTGCCTCCTCAATTACTTCATCATATCTCCTTCCCATTATCTTTACTAATCTTATCTTGGTTCTCAGTAAGGGTTTTAGTTCACTCAATATTCTCTCCATCTCCTTAACAAATACAATAGGTAACATGTCCTCAATTGTTTTTTCTCTAATCACTTCATCTTCTTTATGTGCTAATTGCTTCCTTATCTCTAATTTCTCATATAACTCCTCATGTATACTACATCCAATTTCTAACAAATTCATCTTAAAAACAAGAAAATGATTAATTACTATGTCTTCAATCAGAATTTTGTCATATGCCTCATACCTGTCATAATATTTAGCCAATTAAATAATCTTCCCTTACTCAATTACCCTCTTCTCCAGCATTTTCATGTCTGACTTCCAAATTTGTCTCACATTAGTGGTCTTTTCTTCAACTTTCTTCTCTTCTCCTTTTGTCTTTTGTTTCTTAGGAGGTGATTCTGGTTTAGTGGACTTTCTATTTCTTCTAGGAAATTGCTTTGCTATATATTTCTATGATGTATATTGTGGTGGTGAAGGTGTAGATACATCAATTAAAGTAGAAAGTGGAGTGATTATCTTCACATCTTCTGGAGGTAGAAGGGAAGCAACAACAGTGCTAACCAACCCAAAATCTCTCTCTATCATCTTCCTTATAACTTCTTTCATTTCTTCTTTTGATATACATGCCTTGGCTGCTAGGTCATCAACTACATTTTCTACTTTCCTTTTTCTTGATGCTCTAGTATTTTCCTCCCTGATCTTTGCAAAATTTTCCTCATAAGTACCCCATCTTTCTTCTGATGAATCAACTTCTGAAGATAGAATGTGTTCCACTTGCATAATCAAAACTTCAGAACTAACCTCATAAACCAGTGGATAACACCACTTCTTTCTAGGTAGAACTGCCTCATAGCACACATAATCAGTTTCAACCATGAAAAATATTGATTCCTTGTATTTTTCTACTACTGCCTCAAGAATCCTCTCCCTTGCCTTCATCTCTCTTTATAAGATTTTTATCATAGAAAAAAATTCACCATCTACCCATGTGTTGTTATGTCTCCTATAACTCTGAGAAATCTGAATACTGTTATGCCCTGCATACCCATCCCTACATTTTGTGGGCAAAATGTTGGGTCCCCCTTTAGCTTTTGTCCTTGTCCTTTTTCTTTTGTTTTCCTCAAGCCTTTGCCTCCACGGGGCTGTTGTTTTCTTTTCTTTTGGGTTTCTCTCCCTCCGGGACCCAGTCTCAGAGTGTTTTGTTTCTTTGTGCTAGACAGATTCTGGACTCCATGATTCTTTGCCACTGTTTCCTCTTTTATTAGAGGGTGTAGTTGCATGGGATCCCTGGGCCTGGAGTCTGTGATGACATGTAACTGATTGAATGTTTGATAATGTTAAGTTGAAGATGATGCAAGACATTAAATCAGTTAATGGTTTGTATTATCATTGATGTCAACTTGATATCATCTGTATGGTCATGTACATAATGCAAAAGACTTCAGAGAATCAATGGAACAAAGATTATTCTTTCAGCAATGCATAAAAGTCAAGTATTCACTAAGTGACATAAAACATCGACGGAGTCCACACCATCAGTAAAGGCAGAGAAAAAAAAGTCATAGTCATGCCCGACAAGAAGATGACAGTGTTTCCCGACGAAGCAAAATCATAGTGATACCCGATGAGTGAAATCCAATGATACCCGATGGATGGAGATCCCGAAGCTAGCTAGAGTTACACCGATGGAACTGGAAGTTATCACAAACGACTAACTGCAGAGTTGACCGATAGAACAAAGAGTTCAGAAAATGAAAAAATATCTCGCTGGCAGGGCTTAAGGATAGACTTAATTGGTTGTTTTATTTGTTTTATTCAACCAGAGTTAAGTAATTGATTTAAAGAAGATTTGTACAGTTGGCAAGAAAATAACTACGAGATAAATCAGGAGTTAAAGCTATAAATCAGATTGGTTGGATTGTTTTTCACACCAAGAATCAAGGATCGAGAATCAAGAATCAAGAATTAAGGAACATAATGTCTATATAAGAGACAAGCATAATTCATTTATGTAATCACAAGTAATCACATACACAGAAGGGGAGTGAATAGAAAGAGGATGCTGAAGAGAAACTAGTGAAGGATTGTTAGAAACATTGAGAGGGGGGGGGGGGGGAATCAGTGTTTGTCTAANGGGGGGGGGGGGTGAATCAGTGTTTGTCTAATTATTATATTTCAGAAACTTAAACATAAATCAAACATACATCCAATGAAGCTTAATACAATAACACATAATACATGATATGATTACGAGGAAACCTTGATAAGAGGAAAACCCCGGTGGGAATTAGTACCCACAAATATTGTACTAGTATAATGAACATGTTAAAGTTCCTTTGCCCTGTTTTCAAGTACAATGACCCTATTAGGAGTCTATTACAAAACCCTATTAAAGGTGTTTGGCTCACTGCCTAATAAGGTGAAGGCTACAACCTTCTAATAGTTGATATACACTATATCAAAAGTGAACTGCTGTGATGACACTATTGTCTGATCAGTTCTATGTATGCGCTGATGCTCTTACTCTCTTAAAGAGCTTTATCTCATACTGACTTCATTATACTACTCTTCTATATCTCTCTCATGCATATTCCTCGACATTTGTAACATAACTTTACATTACATACTTATATGTTCATGTCTGAATAGACGCGACCCAAAACAAGACTTATGGTCGGCCCTAAAACACAATACACAATGCTTCCAAACTAATTGGCTTAAGCATGTTTACAACATTACTAATTACATCATTACAAACATACTATCATAGGCACTTGGCCTTACATAACAAAATAATATACGCTGATCAAAACATTAGTCGGCTTTCATGCTCTGTCTTCTAGACTGCTGGTGTACTGATCTATCTGTAACATCTCCGTACTATCATGTCATACCATGCATGTCTGGACTTAGTATGTACATGAAACATAGAACATATATCTGAACATGCATACTCTGATTCAGTCGCTTGCACGTGCACCGATGTGTTGATCGCTGTATGACTCTGTCTGTCCTATTTTCCATACTTAGTCATTTTGTCTTCTAATTTTACTTAGACAGAAACTTAGTATGACTTTGTTGCCATGATGACAACACAAAATAAGTCATGCATCCTCAGGAAGTCAACTTTCCAATAATCTCCCCCTTGTCATTTATGGCAACAAAGTAATGTGGCCAAGTTTCTCAAAATGACTTAATCACAAAAAATTGTTTATCATAGCATCTTATAATATATACACATTCTCTATTACTCCCCCTTTGACATTAATGACAAAGGTGTTCAAAACTTGTAACTTATCTATATACTTACTCCATGTAAACATCTGAGTACACAACCTGAAGAGATTGGATCTCCTTCTATCAGAATACCTTCATTGCATCAACTGTCTGAAGATGCACGCATAAGGCATATGTCAGCTTCTCCATATTTATCAAATCCATACAAGGACCTTGATCATATGTCACAATGGTGGCATCAATCTGTTTGATATTCTCATTTAGAACTGCTAGAGAGGGCACAAGTGCATTTCTCAATTGAGTTCGTCTAACTCATATCTTACTGATCTCCAACTGAGCCTTTTCAATTTTGTCCAACTGACCTTGATAGACATTGTTACAGATGTTCATGTCTTGCGTGGATGTCTCAACTGATTTTCTAATACTATCCACCATGATCTCTGCCTCTTCTATCTTTTTGATATGTTCAAAGGTGAACTTTACTCTATCCATGCAGTTTGCTATAACCTTCTTACCTTTAGCTTCCAATTCTTTCAATATAGATTGCCCAATATTTAAATATTTTAAGTCTAATGTAAAATTCCTTACCAATTCATTCAATCTCTCCTTTTTATATTCATCTTCAGTAATTCTAGTAGCAGGGTCTACTAGGTTTGTAAAGTGTGCTTTGAAGCTTGTTAGAATGTTGTCGACATCTTCAACTAATTGAATTTTGGAGCCTTTCTTGTCTGCAAGTACTAGATCATTAAATATGTTTACTGATTCCAATAAAAGAGGGTTCCTCATAACCTATTTTTCTTTGGCTTTTTCCATAGCTAGAATGTTGATCTTTATTAAGTCTTCTTCTCCCCATGCATCTAGACTTGCTAAGTCAGGAGTTAACCTTGACAACAATGAAGTAGATGGTAAATTGGATGGAGTGAATATATTATTTTGACTGGTGTCCATGCATTCACTCTTTACTGGTATCTCCTTGACTGGTGTCACAATATCTTGAGTATCTTTTTCTTTATTCAAGTCTATTGGATCATTGAAGGGAACTTCATCTTGTTGTACAGATGTATCATCAGTGCACATCTCTTTAGTGCTTACAAATTCTTTATCAAATTTTTCCATGTCATTGTCAAATGTTGTCATGGATATTTTGATATTATCAACCACTATAGTATCTTCTGAGTCTTTTGCTGTATCAGAATTTATTGACACTGAGGGTGCTGAAACCTGTGGACCTGTTATAGGTGTATTTTGAATCATTGGTTCTGTAACCTATTTGGGAGGAGCTAGAGTTGCCTTTGTTGTAGGCATCACTGATGGATACATGTGTCTATCCATAAACACTTGTGCAAAATCTTTTTCTATCTCTTTCCCAACTAACTCATATTCCTTGTTCATAATATGAAGTGTCCTTGTCTTAGTTCTGAGATGAGGCTTCACCAGATCTAACAGAATTGCCTTCTCATTATGTGAGCATACAGGGAGAAGATTATCCAATGTTTCTTCTCTTATCCTCATGTCTTCCTCAATTGCATGTCTCTTCATTATTTCCAGTATGTTCCATAACTTATCAGGTATCACTGTCTTAAGTTCAAGAGCTGACTTCTTAAACTTAATCATGTGAGAGATGATCATAGAATGTATCTCAGTTTTATCAATCTCTTGATACTTTTCATAGACCTTAGAAATTGTGTCTAGTCTACCTTCATTAATAATCCTGTTATTTAAGACATTTAGACTACTTCTGAATCCTACCTCAAGAGGAGCTTGAGTGTTCCTTGTTGTGCTCTGTGTGTTCCTTGAGGATGGGTGATTTGTGGGTGCTTTCCTCCTTCCTCTAGACTTCTTACTTGGTATAGAAGGTGGAGATGAATCTAGGTCAATGGTGGTAGAGGGCGCAAAGGTGCTCTCTACTTTCTTCTTCTTCTGGATGTCGTCAATCTTCTCAAGTTCTTTGGCTATCTTGGCTTCTCTAGCTTTGTCAAGATCTTCTTGAGTGACTCCATGAACTCTTAGGATGCTAGATGTGATTTTGGATGCCTTCCTTTTGTTATCAGCACTATATAGAGTAGAGTCAACTTCATTAGTCTTTTCTCTGTAGGTTCCCCATCTAGGCTCATTGGTATCTTTGGGTGCAGACAAAAGGACCTGTGCATATCCTTCCAATACAAGTTCCTCCACTTTATACCCAAGTGGATGAATCCATTTAGTTCTAGGCTCAACTGCCTCCATGCAAGTGCAGTCAATCTCTACCATTAAGAATATGGTTTCCTTATACTTTTCAACAATCTTCTCAGGTATCCTGAACCTCTTCTCCATCTTGATCCTGAAAGTTTTGATTTCCATGTCCATAGCATCCTTTGCACTACTCTCTAATGTGGCTTTTAGTGAAATTTGAGACATAGTGGGTTTGCTTTTGTCTAGGTAAAGATTTACAACCTTACCAACAATATGGAAGTATAGATAGATTATCAAAGACCCAAACCTGAATTTCTTTCTCTTGTCATGCTTGATTGCTCGGATGTTGTCAATCAATTAAGCGCGCAATATCTCACATAGATTGTATTGAGTGTTATCCTTTACCATTCTGATAGCTGCTAGAATAGTTGTTGCAGAGACACTATTCAATCTACTTGCTTTTTGGAAATTGTAACCAAGGATCATAGTTAGAAGTTTTATGTCTTCTTCCTTGATAGGATCAACTGTCATACCGTGCCTGTCACTTCTGGATAGGCATGCTTGCTCAACCTGTTTCTTGACATCCTTGCCAGTAGGAAGAACTGGTCCAGTCTTAGGAAGTCTAGTTAATTAATGGATTAGGTCAAAGGTGATGTGGACAGGAACCTCACCAATCCAGTAGAGGTCATCATGAATTTTGCTCAGCAATATTTTAACCCATTCTGGTTCATGGAATTCATGCGCATTCGAATACTCGAAGATAGGGTTGTCTATGAGGTGTGTGAATTCATCCTTGAATGAATAGTCTAGTTTCATCATGGATCCCATGAGAGTGGCAATGTTGTTGTCTCCCACTATTTCTTTCTTGCAGTAGATGTATGCGCGAATATCTTCCACGTGCACGACTCCGAGTGGAGTTTTGGAGAAAGCTCCTTCCACATCATCCAATATGGATTTAAATGGATGCCTCTTAAATACAAATCTCTTCCTCTTAGCAATGTCAAATATAACTGGAGTTGCCATACTTACTTGATAATTGATTAAATAGGGTTTCACAAAAATTTGAAACAGCGTGACTATTAGGGTTCTGTTCTAACTTCTTAAGCGTGCTTCTTAACCACCAAATTTGTTATGCTTTTGTGCTTTGATTCTTAGTGCTCCTCTGCTCTCTGAATTTTGTGATCTCAAATGAAAATGTGAAGAAGATCGAACACTTACATCTTTTTATAAAAGTTATTGCATTTAATGTTTGCAACCATACACAGTTTTCACAGAGAATCTCAAACTTCATTTAGAGTGAATTATAGATAATACGTGCATTCATACTACATCCAACTATGATCATAAACATAATTTCATAGGTGCATACTCAGAGGTGAGTATACCAGCCGCACAAGGGTTCCAAGCTAGAATAGCTCCCCCTAAGACCAAGAAGGTCTATTCAACCAGAAGTAGAGGATGCGTCCACTATGGATGCATCAACCACTTTGTTCTCTACATTTTCCTTCTTTACTTCAACCCAAATTTTTCTTGAATCTTCTTTTGCTTTATTAAACTTGACTTCTCCTTCTTCTTCAAATAGTGATTTCTTAGGATCCTCTTGATTTTGAGTTTAGGATCTATAGAACCTTGAGATGTGTCCAGCCTTTCCACATGTGTGACAAATGATAGGAGGTCTGATGTTTTTGTTCATCATGTTGCACTGCTTTTCTGTGTGTCCATTGTAGTTACATAGCTGACATGTAATATTCTGCAAATTTCTTTGAGGCTGATTTCTCTGATTGTTTTGATTCATTTTTCTCTTATTCTGATGTGACTGATATCTTTGATTTGTTCTACAATGTATAGCCCTGTGACCAAACTTATTACAGGAGTAACAATAACCATTGAAAGGTCTTACCTCTTTGCAATCTCTTGCCAAATGACCATGTTTATTACATGCATAACAAGT
>MU223936.1:1026904-1052399 GCA_018584345.1 Thuja plicata | reverse complement strand
GATCTGTTTTAATCTCTGCAACATTTTCAACTTTCTTTGCTTCTAAAGATGCTTCATGTGCTTTCTTTCTTTCTTCTAATGAATTGATTTCAACTTGTGCTACACTGTATCCAAGACCAGTATTGTCGCCTTTTAGCTTTTGTACATTGAGCCGAGATTGAAGTGAATCAGAACTTGTGTGGAGTTTATCAATCTTATCCTTTGCTTCTGTTAATTTAGATTCCATCTTTTTCTTTATGTTCTCCAATTCCAAGATTTTCATGTTTGCTTTCAAAAGTTCATCTTCTAATTGTTTTATTTCTTTGATCTTTTCTTCAATAGCAGTTTGACTGTCAATTAGCTGTTCATCCAGATTTTCAATTTTATCTTTCAAAGACATGTTCTCTTGATTTATCTTTTTGACCATTTTCCCTAAATCACATGTAGAACAATCTTTCAAATCTTTTCTCAATTTCTTGATAAGCATTTGTGAGCCATCAACTTTCAGTCTAAGTTCTTCATTTTATTTTTCAGATCTCTCAAGATCTTCAAGAGCTGCGTCAAGATTCTTTTTCAAATGTTTTGCTTCTGCTGAGTCCATGATCTCCTCAAGTGGTTAAACTTTCTTTCAGAGGACCAGAGATCTGATACCAATTGTTAGAAACACTGAGAGGGGGGGGGGGGGGGAANGGGGGGGGGGGGGGGGGTGAATCGGTGTTTGTCTAATTATTATATTTCAGCAACTTAAACATAAATCAAACATACATCCAATGAAGCTCAATACAAGAACACATAACACATGATATGATTATGGGGAAACCTTGATCAGAGGAAAACCCTAGTGGGAATTAGTACCCACAAATATTGTACTAGTATAATGAACCTGTTAAAGTTCCTTTGCCCTGTTAGGAGCAGTCTTTACAATTCAAGTACAATGACTCTGTTAGGAGTCTAGACCCTATTAGGAATCTATTAAAAAACTTTTTTAAAGGTGTTTGGCTCACTGCTTGAGCTCGCTGCCCAATAAGGTGAAGGCTACAACCTTCTTATAGTTGATATACACTATATCAAAAGTGAATTGTTGTGATGACACTGCTGTCTGATCAGTTCTGTGTATGCACTGATGCTTTTACTCTCTTAAAGATCTTTATCTCATACTAACTTCATTATACTACTCTTCTATATCTCTCTCATGCATATTCCTTGACATTTTTAACATAACTTTACACTACATACTTATATGTTCATGTCTGAATAGACGCGACCCAAAACAAGACTTATGGTCGGCCCTAAAATGTAATACACAACGCTTCCAAACTAATTGGCTTAAGCGTGTTTACAACATTACTAATTACATCATTACAAACATACTATCATAGGTGCTTGGCCTTTACATAACAAAATAATATACGATGTTCAAAATATTAGTCATCTTTCATGCTCTATTTTCTGGACTGTTGGTGTACTGATTTGTTTTTAACTTCCCTGTACTATCATGTCGTACCATGAGTGTCTAGACTTAGTATGTACATGAAACATAGAATATATATCTGAATGTGCATACTCTAATTCAGTCACTCGCACATGCGCTAATGTGTTGATCGTTGTATGACTTTGTCTGTCATGTTTTCCATACTTAGTCATTTTGTCTTCTAAGTTTACTTAGACAGAAACTTAGTATGACTTTGTTGCCATGATGACAACACAAAATAAGTCATGCATCCTCAAGAAGTCAACTTTCCAACAAGGATAACTTCATACAGTCCTGATTAATCAAGCTGAAGGAGAGCTAAAGAATTCTGCAAAAATCGGCGAACAGTGAAGCACAGCATCACAGAGCAGAAAGTGTGGAGAAAAAAGAATTGAATTGATACATTTATCAGAGAGGTATTTTACTTAAATAGATCTGAAAATCTGCAATTCAAGTTGCATTAGAAACAGGTCATAATGTTTTATTTTAACCATTGAAGCATCAAGTCTCTTAATAGAGCAGGACTTAACCGTCTTCTATAATTGAGGTATATCCTAACAGATTGCCAAAAAGGTTGATTCATGAAAGTAGCATTGAAATTGCATAGAGCCTATTGACAGCCTAAGAAGAAGGTTGATTCAAGGATGGTAGCAAGATTTGCCTAAAGCCTATTGATAGTCTAAGAAGGAGGCTAATTCAAGGATGGTAGAAAAATAGATGCCAGATACTAAGTGACAACCTATGTATAAAATCCTCTAACAAGGTCGCACCTAATAGTGTGTTTTTAACCTTTAACAAGGTTGGCTCCTAACAGGGCTCACTTCAGAAGAGTGAAAATTTGGGGTACCGATCCTAGTGGTTTTTCCCTTAATAGGGTTTCCACGTTAAAATCCATGTGTTATGTGTGTATAGTTTATTACTTTATTGTTTTAAATTTCACATATGCATTTATGGATTGATTGGTATACTCTGCATATTTACTGAGTATTGGTAAATAGTTTTACTGCTTATCGATTATCAAGGAGAATAAGGACAGACAAGGTAAACCGACAGACAGTCAAATATTATAAGTATTTTATGGCATGCATCTTGTAGGGACTTAATAATCTGAGGTGTATTGATTGGTGGTTAAAGATTGAAGGATAAATTTTTGAGGCCACTGATTCACCCCCCCCCCCTTCTCAGTTATTGCTAACAGTCTAGGGGTTTTCCTTTTCTCGGGACTTACAAAAGGAAGCGGTGCATTTTCACCTAGGGGTAAAAATGGAGTTTCACTTGTCATTTTTACATTTACCATGAACAAATTACCCTCAGTGAATTAAGAGCAATTTGTGGAAATTACCAGTGAGCTAAGTACGTTTGCTTCTAGTATTTAACGGTGAAGTTGTTGTCTGATCTTGCGCGTGCTTCCAGTTATCCTACAAGGTCTTTGGTGTTTGTGGTCTGTGAAGCTATCTGTTTAAAGAGAACCTCTTGTGCCCTTCCCTTTGCATTCCTGGTGTTTAAGTTAGGGCCCTCTGGTTCTTTGTCCTCTTTTCTATTTACTTTGTTCTTTTCATTTCTGGTTTTGTTTTTGGGTTGTTTGCTTTATGTTTTCTAGTCTTTGTCATCACCTCCTATTGGTGGGATAGCTTTGCAGGAAGGTTGTCCACCTTCCATGCACTGTGTTTTTGTGTACATTTGTAGATAGCATAGGATTCTCTGTCAAGTAGTTGTAAAATGGTGTAAATTAGTTGTAAATCCCTATAAATAGTGTAGGTTAGTTGTAAATCCCTATAAATTATTAGTAGTCTGTATGATAGTTAGTCATGTCTATTGTAAAATTTCATTCTTTGGCTTCCTGTATAAACAATGGTTAGTTAGTGTGCATCTCTAGGTTTTGTCCTGCATTCGGTCATGTCCGACATGCCTTGTGGTGAGCTCATCGCGCTGTCTATATTATTGAACCCAGTTCGAGCTTTCCCACCTGGTTCTTGCTCGACTTGAACTTGGCACCTCGCCTATTCAAGTTGCAGCGTTTCTCTCTCTCTTCCCATCACTTCGACATTGATGGCAGTATTAATTCACCCATGCGCGAGCGTTTAAAACCACCACAAGTGGCATTCATTTCATCTATGTCAAGACATATGTCACCTTTAATACCATTACACCATTTATTGCATGACCATGCGACAACTCACGCCAACCCAGTACGGCTCACTGCCTAGTCATTTCAATAACGACTAGTTTCTCTAGATTCTGGGTTCCATGTAATCCCATGACCTTCATCATATTGTCGCATAGACCAAAACCCCAAATTGTTGGTTAAATTCATAGTAAGTTATTATTTATTACATTTCTAGGATTTGATGCAAGCTAACATCTTTTTGAACAGGTGTGAAATGGAGATGAAATATCTGGAACCTAGAACTTACTTTATTTTAATTACTTGTATTAAAGGTCATCGGGTTGTGCAGGCTATCAACAATTCAATGATCAATATGTCTGAGGTAGCTTCTCCTCCTAAAATTTTGGAACTTCCAACCACCTCAACAAGAGCGACCACCAAGTCAAAGGCGGAAAGGGCACTGGAAAAACTCCTACTCACATCCAAATATCCAAAGGATGGTGCCCTCAAAGGATCCAAGGTTGATTCTAAGTTATAGCTAGTCACCGACACTGAGGTCAAACTGTGGGCCGGATTACAAGGCATAATCAAAACAATGTTCGCCCAACGTTCCACTGGAGATAATATAGAGAAGAACGTGGCCACCTCTAGTATCATCAAAGTAGTCTGCATCCCCTACTCTGTGCAGGCACCAAATTTGATCCTAACTCTGGCCAAACACTAAAACACCACCATTCAGACCGTTATACTTGTTGCTACCCTTCCAACAGGATATCCAACGCTCTTAGTATCTTTGGATGATGCTACATTTTCTTCAGGGCTGGGAATCCCCCAATTCTCCAATTCTATTGTCATCTCCCGCGCCACCTCACTACAGAATTTTGACAAAGTTCCAGAGCTCGCCCGAAAACATCTCAATAACCACTAGATGAAGACACCAAAGAAAGACTACAAGAAGATGAAGTTGGAGATCCCCTGAGTAGATTTCAAAGAAAGAATCCAAGCGGGGATCATATTCTTATGGCGGGTCTTCAGAGAATCTCATGCCCAAGATTTCTCACATGGATGTATTACTTCTTGTATGGCATTTCCACCAATGGGAAAAATTTTGACTAGGAAATAATTGTTGCCAATCATGTAGATTTTCAGTTGAACAACTTCGGCCAAACAACAAAGTTCTAAATGACTTCGTATGTGTTATGGACATTGGCACAACAAAGACCCAAAATTTAGGGTTTAGTTACAGTGGGCATCCTTGGGACCAGGCCCAACTAGAGTGCTCCATGGGACCATTACCCCAAATTCAATGGGAATCCAACTTCCCCAATTTTTGTCGAGTAAACAACACCTTCGTTTACTTCAACATTTTGATACCATCTCGAGATGTCGATTATCGGCTATCAAAGGAGGCTATGGACTTGGTGAGTACATATGGCAATTATTTCATTTAATTTCATCAACATTTTTATATTCAAGCGAAGGGGTTTTCTAGCAAGCCCTACCTACTCCCCAAGAATTGTGGGGATAGGATTATTTTGATCAAGTTATGTGGGAAAATCCTAGATCTTCATGCATTATATGGAGTGAAGAAGGTTACCTCCATCCCATTCCCGATCATTTTTGGGAATTATTCTTGTAGCATTACAGTGGCCAAAGAGGCCAATAATGAGCTAAAGAGTCTGAGACTGGCCAAGTTCTACCTGGCAAGGAACAATTTTGACCCACTCAAAAAAATAAGCACAACACTGCCCCAGGAGTCCACACCACACGAGCCTCACATGGAGGATTTCTGGGCAGATTGCGAAAATGACTTTGACGTTCGAGAGCGAGGATACTTAAGGATGACCAAAGGGATGATTAAGAGCCTCGAACTTCGGACCTTTCCAAAAGATTTTTTGGATAGCAGGCCCTTGGAGGACCTATCTTACAAACTATGGGGGATCAACAAGATGGATCTCCCTATGGTGGATTCAGACACCCCAGAGACTCTAACAATTGAGGACGTCACCCAAGGTGTTGTACAGCATAGCCATGAATATTTTGCACAAGTGTGCAAGAAAAGAACCCGCTGGGGTCCAATTTTGCAGGTGTCTTCTTAGGCCTCCAGAGTGGCCGAGCAGAGTAGAGATAAGGGGAAAGCTAAAGAGAGTGCCTCGGCCCAAGTTACACCCCTGGCTCCACTCCCTATTTTGGACCAAATTCACACTTAGATAGAGGTGTCCCACCAGCTGAGTGAAACATTGAGTGCCAAGCTTTCTCTCAACCTTCCAGTTACACCGATAGGATCCACCCTCCCCTCAGACTCACCATCACTAGTAGCACTAATGAGCCAGGTAGTGAACATAGAGGAGGAGAATGCAGCTATCATGGACACTAGGGTCCCGCTGCAAATAAGAAGAAAGAAGCCAAGGGTGGATAACCCTCCACCAAGCACAGATGTAAGCCTTGGGAAATCGAGAAACATTCCTATGGAGGTTATCCTTCCCATCCCTGAAGCAGAGGATTGGCCAAAGGCTTCCCCTCCCCATGACAATTTTGATGACATCTTCCAAACCAAAGATATGGTGAATTTGCACAAAGATATCGAGTGGGTGGTAGACGAGATCATTGCGTAGGAGGCAGAAAATATCCCCGGGGAGGGAGAAATGCAATAAAAGGAAATTTCCCAGGAAGAAGAAGTTTGGAGCAAGAGAAAGAATAGGAATTGGTGAATATACCAAGTATAGAAGAAACATCAGTCCCGGGGACCGAGACAGAGGGAAAGAAAGAACAAGATAAGAAGTCGACAATGGCTGGGGAAACTGGACCTTTGGGAGAAACCGTACCCCCAATCATCTCGCTCTAGATGCCTCTAGTTCATCTCGGTGATCAGCTACCCCAGAATTTGACATTCAGAAAGGTGGTCTTCGCAGCCCAACTGCTAGATCCCAGCCAGACACCTTCTCCCCCTCCAGAAGATGTGCCCTCAGAGGAGAATTTCCCAATGGATAATGCCAAAGAAAACCATACCCTTTAGACCGGTCTGAGAGGAAGTACAGTCACATTAGTGGTGATGCCTCCCCCAGATACAGAGGAAACAACAGTAGGAGCTCTAGAATATACAATCACAGAAGTCCCTCAGGGGAGAATAGACAAACAATTGAACCTGTTAAAAGAAGCTAGCCGGGCGATTGAATCCTGATACGACAAGCAGGCACAGAAGATGAAGGAGGAAAAAGAAAACAACATAAATCTCCTCGGGCTTCTTGCAGAACTAACATAGCCATTGGTCAAGATCCATCTGAAAGCCTCCACATCCAGAACACTGCTCCCATAGGGTGATATTGATACTTTAAGGACCATGAAGAAGAAGCACAAGCTATGGATGGGTGGGTCACTAAGAAGATCACAATCGTAAGGCATTTCTTGGCAGCGACACTCCCGGACCTCTATCAAGCCAATAACATCATGGGTTAGGTGAATGGTGCCATCTCCCTATCAGAGAAAGAAATGGAAAATTATGAAGAGTGGAGGTCTGAACTAGAAGAAATTATTAACTTCAGGGAGGAAGTCATCACCAAAATAGGTATTTTGGGAGATGAACCCTTTGGGTTCCTCCAGGCCCAACACTCTATACTTGGTCTCAAAATTGAGGTAAGAAAAAAACTAGTAGTGACCCTTAAGGATAGAATCCCTGTAGTCCAAAATTCTTTAAATTCATACACGAATTTTGTAATAAGGGTTTCACAAGTCGATTCCTTGACCACCGGGACTTGTGCTCCAAAATTTTTTGTATTGAGTGAATTTGATGAGTTGATGGAGTCACGGTACTAGTCCTCCGTGGATTTTGATGGAGGGAAAATGTCATGGCTAACTAAAATGATACTCTAGGCCCATGACATAGTGAAAGTAGCTGCAGAGTTCAAGGAAGGGGCCGACGATGTTGACAAGTAGTTTGGGGTTGTCAACGACCGCTAGGACTGTATCAAAGAGGTAGATGAGGAAGGAATCATCTAGATTTTGGAGGCCTTCAAACAAAACAAGGAACTGTAAAGTCTTTCGGTCTCCAAATATTTTCACCAGTAGGGTAAAGTTTTGAAATTTCATTATTCTTTGGGTGTAAGCTCCCAAACTTTGGAATTCTAGGTCCAAATTTTTGTATTCATTCACATCGATCTACGTCAGGGTTCCCCAGAGCCGACCAATCACTTTCAAGCAGTTAATAAGGGTCAGCAGGTAGGTGATCTAGATAAGGCATGTTAGGCAGAAGAGATGGCTCTGACAGGTGATTCTCCCAAGGTGCCACTCTTGCATTAACTACCTGGTGCACATCAAAGACAAGGAGCCATAATTTTCATTTATGAGGCATGTAGCCTAGGTTCTCGGGATAGTCATATTTCTTCTGTAAGTACCCCAGCACTCTTCTCTAGGCTGATTCTTCCAAATTTCTCCTATTATCTTCTTCTTCTATCTTGTCAGACCTCTGTGCATTTCGAGGTGATTGTAAGTGGTGCAGGTAGTATCGGCCATAGATAATGTATTATATTTGGCACGTGTACAGTTAGATTAGGTTAAGTTTTAATTCTAACTTTGTGTATAAATAAGAAGTCTGGCGCCATAACAAGGGTTGGAAAAATTGATGATTAGTCCAGCAAGTAATAGAAGCATAGCATTTTACTCTCAGTTGTTTTCAGGAGCTCAATGCTCATTTGTTCTTAGTAGCTTAGAATGCTCCCTTGGAGCCATGAATGTACTCACCAGTGATGCTAGAACCATTTGAGTTAATGAAGAAGGAAGGACATCTTGTGGCTATATGTTATGTGTTGTTCTGATCTATGAAGTAATGATATCTTTTGTGCATTATATTTTCTTATGTCCTTTGCTCCTATGTTTTAGTTTAGATTAATGATCTTATCTCCCCTTGCTACTGAATGCATGTGAATTGCTGGTTCTTTATGTATTTAGTATTTAGTGTAGTTTCTTACATTGGGGCATTGTTTGATGTTTAAATATATATTGCATAACTATAGGTAGAAACATATATCTAACCTTGATCGATCTTTTGAGTTTTATTTTATAATTCAAGTGCTTGCAGGAAACCCCATCCATTTTCAAATCCCTGAGAAGATGATTAAAAACCAGCTTTCCCCTCACACAATAGTCACCTACCCAACTTAGCTCCCCTGCACCGTCGAGACCTAACTACTAGGTGCTCGGAGGCTAGGAGAATTCATTCTTTGGTAAACCTCTTCAGGTGGAGTTGGCCAGTACCCTGGTACCTGGTGACAACTTATCTCTATTGGCAGAGCCGATCACAAAGTCCCGTCAACAAAAATTGGCGCTAAAAGGAGGGCATGAGCTCATCTCCCTCAAAAGATTTTGATTTTACACCGCCCGAGGGATCCCCAAGCAGTAGTTTTAGGAATCAAACTTTCCATAGAATAGGGTCATCTTCACTCCTACATTTTGAAATAATCCTTCAATCATCCCTAAATCCCAGAGAGTTTGTAGAACTCGGACCTCCCATTTGAAAGAGTAGGACCGAACAAACTAGATAGCCAATTAATTTTATCTGGGGGTTCGCTACAAACCAGAATACCCAAATCCCTCAAATAATCCTAGGGACTAACATTCAACCTAGCCAAAACCAAATAGTCCCAATGGCTACTTACTTTGGTAATATCGGGTCCCCAATGGGGCAGTTCCCTAGCACTACCAACGGTCTTCCTTTGCCTCCAGAGAAGATCATTCCCAAGTATGAGCATCTAGGCCCACAAACTGCAGAAGAAAATCTTCAAGCCTACAAAGATGCCATGAACCGACAACAGATACAACATCAAGACATTGTAACCCAAATGTTTCCTCTGTCTTTAGGATAGATTGAGTTAAACTGGTACCTAAAATTTCCCGCCAACTCCATCAATAGTTGGCAGGATATGGAAGACGCCTTCTTGGTGGCCTTCCACATTCATGTGGACCCATCTTGGTCCAACAGCTAGTTTATCTCCATCAGGAAGGAACTGAATGAGTCCCTTGCTACATTCAACCATCGGTTCCAATGTGCCTTGAAGCGGTGCATGGGTGCCTTCGTCCCATCCACTGATGTAACCATCCAGACATACCTAAACACCATGGACCCAATTGTTTCTACTCTTCTCTGGAGAATGACCGTTGCTAATGACCATGATACTCTGGAAAAAGTTTACAACTTATCCCTGGAGTTGTCTCGTGGTTTGAGAAAATCTCCCGGTGGGATTAGACAAAGCTTACCCTTCAACATGATACCCAACAAAAATCCTTACGCCAGGGGATACAACCCCAACCCTGCAATGGGTGCCCCGATGATGGCCATGGGCCCACCACCAATAGACCAGTAGGCCCAGTATGTTTACCCATCTCAAGCCCAGACAATACCGAGTCTGGAATATGTTCCTTGGAACCAACCGCAGCAAATGCAACAACCTTTGACACAACCCTCTAGAGTACCTTTCTTCCAGTCATCTACGGCTGGAGGATTGTTGTCCTCGACTCTGGGAGTTGTCGTTTTCCCCAGGAATCCACCACAACAGCCATCACACTATGACACAACTACCTAGCTGTCCATCGAGGTTGAATCCCTCCAAAAATTGGTGTCCTCCTTAACGACAAACATGGGACAGTTGAAGGTGGGGGATTCTGTGCCCCACAACTCCAATTCCCAGAGAGGGAATATTTTCTCTGGACAATAAAATGCTAATTTCAGAGGCCAAAACTACAACAACAGACCTCAACCCAACCAACAGCAATGGAACAATAATACAAATACCAGAGGTCCTCATTCGAATAAAAATACCACTCAGGGTGGTGTTAGACCTAGTCATTTTGTGCAGCTCATAGAATTCCACCCTCTGACCACGTGGTGTAGATTGCACAACACTGCCTCCCATTTCGAGGTGAACTGTGCCACACTGGAGAAGATCATCATGATCTCCCAGTCGGATAGACAACAACCTATAGACCCGACTCCCCAAGAATCCTCCACATTAGAGCCTCCTCACACTACCCTCATGTGTGATACCATCTTCTTTAGAACAAATGAAGAGGAAGAAGAAGAAACCGAATTGTAGGGGTTCTTTGATGAATCTATCCTAGCCTTCACCAGCCTATGGACTCCCTACAACACTTAGAGTCAGGCTGGTAAAGGGCCATCTTACGCGTCAATGCCTCCCAAGAATACCACCCCCCACAACAACACAAATGATCTCTCCTTCTCACCGAAAGGACCTGGCCCTAACCACACCATGGATCCAGTCGGGGGAAGCTAACTTTACCCAGGGGCAGTTTGACATCACTAAGGCATTAGAAAACACCACCACCTCCATGACCTTGATGGAGGTTTTGCTAAATTTTCCTGAGTAGAAGAAATCCCTTCTGAAGCTCTTGGGAAATATGGAAGCCGTCACTCATCCACTAAAGAATGGCACATTCGACAATGCCAACTCGGCCATCTTCTAAGGAAATACAGAGGATCCTCCCTTTCTACTAGGCTTGAACTTTCAAGGGAAGAACCTTTACAAGTGCCTGGTAGATTTTGGTGCTTTGGGAAATGTCATGTCTCTATCCATCTTCCAGAAGCTCAGACTCACGCCCACACCGTCCAAACGCACAGTAGTCCAATTGGACAAAAATGCTGTGAAAATGGTAGGTGAGCTAAAAAATGTCTAGATTCAGCTCATCCAAGACCCCCAGATATCGAGCGTCATAGACATCCAAGTGGTGGACATCCCTAAAACCTATGGGATGTTATTAAGTCAAAATTGGTCAAAGGCCCTCAACGAGTATTTCTCTATGGACTTCTCCTACTTGTGGCTCCCCTGGAAGGGGAAATAAAATCAAATCCAAGTAGAGAGTGAGCCCAGAATGAAATAGGCCCTCACCAAAGTTAGGAGGGTAAATAAAGTCCTTTTCTCTAAATCGTCCCTCACAGTATACCGAACACGAGAAATTCTGACCTTTGATTTCATCCTCGGGAGGACCCCATAATCGCTCAGAGAATTCAGGATCTGGACAAGAAGCTGAAGTGTGAGGTAGACTCACAAGGTAGCATGGCAACTTCGGCCACTCTCTTATCTAGCACTTGGTGTTGGGTACATTACCAGAAACATTCTGAACTAGAATGTGGGTCTTACATTGTTTCCGCTACCTACAACATCACCAACCTCTGAGATAAGGAAAGTAAAGTTGGTTCTCTCGGACTGAGTAATCCACCCAGCAGTACACTAGTGGTGTTTCTTGTCCAAGAACCTAAACTAGAGGATTCTCTGGAGGAAAGTCTCACTCATACACCATCAGAGCTAGAGGAATCACATCTCAAACCTCCCAACCTCGAAACCAATCCAAATTCCACTTCGCCTCCCCAGCCCCATAAAATGAACAATAATTTGTGGATCCTAAAGTTTGATGGATCTCAGTGTAAACAAAGATGTGGGGCTAGAGTGGAACTAATCAACCCATAGGGAAAATCCTTCCTCACGTATTACAAGCTACAGTTTAACTATACAAATAATGTCACAGAGTATGAGGCCTTGGTCCTCAGACTCCTATTTGCATTAAGGAAAGGGATCACCCACCTCTGGGCAATGGGTGATTCAGAGTTGATTGTAAAATAGGTCCAGAGCCAATACACGTGTCACGATAAAAGGCTGGTTGCATAATGCAACCAGGCATGGAGCCTAATTGAGGAATTTGATGCTTTGGGCATTGATCTTATTCCCTAAAAATGTAACTATGTTCTGGATGCCCTTGCTGTGTCTGCAAGTACCCTCGAGTCGATGGCTGGTTCCTGGCTCCAAAAGTTTTATGTTGAAATGGTCCCCACCCCGTCCATCCTGGATAATATCACCCACTTTGAGGTTTTTGAGGATGACCAACATATTCTAGCCTTCATGGCCAATGTTGACATCTTTGAGGACCAGATAGTGGAAGAAATTAATCATGACGATACCAGGTAGGGGGAAGAAGACAACGGGATCATCGACCTACCCACTGACACCATCCCTAAGGGGATGGTAGCTCTAGAATTAATCTTTGATTTGGACCCTCGGGGCTGAGACAAGATATCATCCTCCGCTTAGGGAGGAAAATTTTAAAAAGTCAACATCGATAAAGGAGATGAAGAAAAATTGGTCCACATTGGTACCTCCTGCTCCCCAGAGAAGGATAAGATTCTCGCAGTTCTCCGAGAATACATTGACATTATTGCCTGGGGGTATGAGGATCTTAAAACCTATGACACACCTATCATAACTCTTACCATCCTCCTAAAACCAGATGCTAAACCTTTCCAGAAAAAGAAAAGGTCGGTAAACCCGTTGATCAAACCTCTAATCCATCAGGAGGTTCAGAATTTAATGTCAGCACAGATTATCTTTCCTGTCTGGCACACAACATGGGTTGCCAACTTTGTCCCCGTGTGCAAGAAGAATGGTGAGATCCTCCTGTGTGTGGATTTACGCAACTTAAAAAAGGCCTCCAAGAAGGAAAATCACCCTCTCCCCTCGCTGGATGAGGTGTTACAAATTGTTAATGGTTCTCAAATGATGTCCTTCTTGGATGGGTAATCTGGGTATAACCAAGTTATGGTTAAGTTTGAGAATAGAATGAAAATAACGTTCACCACCAAGTGGGAAACGTTTGTCTACTGGAGAATTCCCTTTGGCCTCATTAACGCAGGGGCCACATTTCAAAAGGCTATGGACATGGCGTTCAAAGGCCTGGTCAACAAGTACATAATCATCTACATGGATGATTTAATAGTCTTTTCCTGGGACAGGTGTGATCATTCCTCCCACCTCGCTCAAATTTGCGAGAGATGTCGCCGGTATGGTATCTCCCTCAACCCCAAGAAATGCATATTCGGGGTCATTGAAGGGAAATTGTTTGAGCATATAGTCTCTGAGAAGGGGATATCCATCAACCCTAAGAGAGTTGAAGCACTGCTGAATTTGCAAAAGCCTGGCAGTAAAAAGGAGATGAGATCTTTCTTCAAAAAGATAAATTTTGTCTGGTGGTTCATTACTGGATTCGTCGAGATTGTTAAACCACTCAATGAAATGATGAAGAAAGATGCCAAGATTGTGTGGAGCCCTGAAGTGAAGTGATCATTTTCTCAGATTAAGAAAACCATAGTAGAGGCACCAGTCTTGGCAAGTCTAGACTATTCTCTCCCATTCCACATCTACTCCTTCACTTCACCGCATTCGGCAACTGCAGTTTTAACCCAGAAGGTTGAAGGGAAAGAATGACCCATTTCTTTTATGATCCCCCCCTTTAAAAACACTGAAGTCTGATATACACCCTTGGATAAGCTATCCTTTTCTCTAGTCCAGGCCATGAAGAAATTCTGGCACTACATTCTCTAGAGCAAAGTGCATGCTATCATCCCAGATCTAGCTATCAAATCTTTACTACTGCAGAGTGAATTTTGTGAATGCCGGGGGAAATGGATGGCCATCCTCCAGGAATATGATCTTGAGATCCAACCAATGAGGATAGTCTGAGGCCAGGGAATATGTAGATCGATGGCAGAAGTAACTCCAAACATTGAATGCCAAACTTATATTATGGAGTCCATCACTCAGGATCCGTGGTATAGCGATCTAGTGTACCTATTTCTCAATAATAGATACCTAGAGGGGCTTCCCCCTAATAAATGTCATGCCCTATGACTGAAAAGTGTAGACTTCATAATAAAAAATGGGAACGCTTTTCCACAGGAACTTTGCGAGAATTTACCTCCGGTGCATAGACAGAGACCAAGCTGCCAAAATGATAGAAGAATTCCATGAGAAATTTGGAACTAGGCATGGCTCAGTTGATGCCACTTCCAACTAGATTCTCTAGGCTGGATATTATTGACCCTTCATCTTCAAAGATGTCTACACTCATATAAGGAAGTGCTACACTTGTCAAACCTCAGCTCATCGTGAGCGGAACCTAGCCATGCCTATGTAGCCAGTCTTTAATTTTGACCCTTCGCCCAATGGGCATTCAATTTTATCAGGGAAATAAACCCGAAATCATCTGCCAACCACCAGTATATTTTGATTGTGACCGATTACCATACCCAGTGGTCCAAGGCGATCTCATGTAAGAACAACACCATGAATTTAGTTATCAAATTCTTGGAAGAAAACATAGTCACAAGGTTCAAAATGCCCTTCGCTATCATGTGTGACAATGGTTTGGCATTTTCTTCAATCCAACTGTTAGAATGGACCTATCAGAGGAAGATCATCCTAAAGTTCTCCAACAACTATTATCCCCAAGGTAATGGTGTTTTCGAGTCTACCAATAAGAATTTGCTAGAGTTCATGAAACATTTGCTAGAGCAAAATAGCTGAGACTGGCACCAAAAACTTAGATTTGCCTTTTGGGTGGATCATATTAGAATCAAGGTAGCCCTGGGGACTTCCCCATTTCACCTAGTTTATGGCCAGAGTCCTGTGTTCCCAATCAACTTACAAATCTTGGTTTTACAATTCATGTAGGAATTCAACGCCCGAGACAACATTATGGAGGTTCATCTTTTGAACCTAGTTGGAATGGAGGAACAAAGAGATGTGGCACTGGAATGTTTTGTGTGTCTTCAAGCACACATCAAATGATGGTATCTCGCTCAACCCCAAGAAATGCATATTTGGGGTCATTGAAGGGAAATTGTTTGAGCATATAGTCTCTTAGAAGGGGATATCCATCGACCCTGAGAGAGTTGAAGCACTGCTAAATTTGCAAATGCCTGGTAGTAAAAAGGAGATGAGATCTTTCTTCGGAAAGATAAATTTTGTCTGGCAGTTCATTACTAGATTTGCTAAGATTGTTAAACCACTCAATGAAATGATGAAGAAAGATACCAAGATTGTGTGGAGCCCCAAAGTGAAGTTAGTATTTTCTCATATTAAGAAAACCATAGTAGAGGCACCAGTCTTGGCAAGTCTAGACTATTCCCTCCCATTCCACATCTACTCCTTTGCTTCACCACATTTGGCAGCTGCAGTTTTAACCCAAAAGGTTGAAGGGGAAGACTGACCCATTGCTTTTATGATCCCCCCCTTTAAAAACACTGAAGTCTAATATACACCCTTGGAAAATCTATCCTTTTCTCTAGTCTAGGCAGTGAAGAAATTTCGGTACTACATTCTCCAGAGAAAAGTGCATGCTATCATCCCAGATCAGGCTGTCAAATCTTTACTACTACAGAGTGAATTTGGCGAATGCTGGGGGAAATGGATGGCCATCCTCCAGGAATATGATCTTGAGATCCAACCAATGAGGATAGTTTGAGGCCAAGGACTATGGAGAGCGATGGCAGAAGTAACTCCAAACATTGAATGTCAAACTTATATTGTGGAGTCCATCACTCAGGATCTGTGGTATAGCGATCTGGTGTACCTATTTCTCAATAAAAGATGCCCATAGGGGCTTCCCCCTAATAAATTTCATGCCCTACGACTAAATAGTGTAGACTTCATGATAAAAAATGGAATTCTTTTCCATAGGAACTTTGAGGGAATTTACCTCCGGTGCATAGACAGAGACCAAGCTGCCAAAATGATAGAAGAATTCCATGGGAAATTTGGAACCGAGCATGGCTCAGCTGATGCCACTACCCACCAGATTCTCTGAGCCAGATATTATTGGCCCTTCATCTTCAAAGATGTCTATACTCATATAAGGAAATGCCACACTTGTCAAACTGCAGCTCATCATGAGCGGAACCCAGCCATGCCTTTTCAACCGGTCTTTGAAGTTTGACCCTTTGCCTAATGGGCGTTCAATTTTATCGGGGAAATCAACCCCAACTCATCCGCCAACCACCGATATATTTTGACTATGACCAATTACCATACCCAGTGGTCTGAGGCGATCTCATGTAAGAACAACACCGTGAATGTAGTTATCAAATTCTTGGAAGAAAACATAGTCACAAGGTTTAGAATGCCCTTCGCTATCATGTGTGACAATGGCCCAACATTTTCTTCAGTGTAACTATTAGAATGGACCTATCAGAGGAAGATCATCCTGAAGTTCTCCAGCAACTATTATCCCTAGGGTAATGTTGTTTTCGAGTATACCAATAAGAATTTGCTAGATTTGATCAAACATTTGCTAGAGAAAAACCCCTGAGACTAGCACCAAAAACTTAGATTTTCCTTTTGGGTGGATCGTATTAGAATCAAGGCAGCCCTGGGGACCTCCCCATTTCACCTAGTTTATGGCCAGAGTCCTATGTTCCCAATCAACTTACAAATCTTGGTTTTACAATTCATCCAAGAATTCAACGCCCGAGACAACATTGTAGAGGTTCAGCTTTTGAGCCTGGTTGGAATGGAGGAACAAAGAGACGTGGCACTGGAACACTTTGCGTGTCATCAAGCAGTCATCAAATGATGGTTCAACTATAGAGCCCAATAAAAATCCTTTAGGGTTTCAGATATGTTCCTCTTGTGGGACAAGGTCCGAGAGAAGAAAGGAAAGCATACTACCTTCCAAAGGCTCTAGCTGAGACCATACCTAATCTTAGAGATCTATGGGGCCAACACTTATCGCATCAACACCATGACCGGAGAAGCCATTCCATTTCCTGTCAATAGATAGTTCCTCAAGCATTACTTTGAAAGAGGCGGGAGGTAAGTTCCCTAAAGTTGTATTATATTTGAATATTTTCCTTCCTGTAAATATTTTCTTGGCACTCCTTGGGATTGTCTTGCCCTTGTAAATAGTTGTTGGCAGTCCTCTAGGGCCATCTTCTTTCCTTTCTTTGTTTTATTGCCTTCAATTTTCTTTATTTTCTTTGCGTGTCTCATTTTTTGGGTTTTTAGCATGTTTTCGTCTTCTTGTAGATAGGTATGCTTTGCATGACATCTAGTTCCTGGAGTGGTGCCTTATGCATTTGGTTAGTCTAGAATCTATTGTTAGCATGGGGGAATTTGTCTGCACTCTGGAGTTATTTTGTACGCATGGTAAAAGGTTATGGGTAATCTTCATCAGATTCACATCTTGAAAGTCTTGACATCAATTAACAGAAAATCTAAGAAGCAAGTAATTACATGATCTTTGAGAGTAGATCAGTTGCACTGGTTATTTTCCAAGTCTAAAAATCAAAATAATATCTTGGGTCCAGAACGTCTCTCCTATTCAGCATATTAAAATAGATGGCAAGGTGAAAGAAGTACCACCATAAAAATTAGCTAAGCTTAAGGTTCACGGTGAAAGAAGTACCGCCTTCCCCATCTTCAAAAGAAAAGAAAGAACTAGAGATTAGAGAATTCTGGGATCCGGGGGACCATGCAAGATATTGCAATTTTGGTCTAATACACCCAGTGTTGTCTCTCTACTTCTCCTGAAAATCATCGACTTGATTTTCTTCCGAAGCACACACTTCACAGCTGACAAGAGACTGAAGGATTTGATCAATGATGAGTCATATTTTTATTAAACACCTTTCACCTTGCAAGTGAAGTGCTTCAGGTAAAGATAAGTCCCAGTTTTGCTAACCAGAGATTTTGTGGTTCTCAAATGCGCTAAGACATTCGTCCCAGTAAGTTGCCATTTTTTATGCCTTGCATACCCGTCCCTACATTTTGTGGGCAAAATGTTGGGTCCCCCTTTTCTCTTTGGTCCTTGCCTCCGCGGGGTCACTATTTTCATTTCTTTTTGGTTGCTCTCCCTCCAAGACTTGGTCCCAGAGTTTTTTGTTTCTTTGTTCTAGAAGGAATCTGGACTCTGGGATTCTTTTCCACTATTTCCTCTTTTATTAGAGGGTGTTGTTACATGGGATCCCCAGGCCCAAATTCTGGGGGTTTTCCTTTTCTCGGGACTTGCAAAAGGAAGTGGTGCATTTTCACCTAGGGGTATAAATGGCGTTTCACTTGTTATTTTTACATTTACAGTGAAAAAATTACCCTTAGAAAATTAAGAGCGATTAAGAGTGATTTGTGCAAATTACCAGTGAGCTAAGTACATTTTCTTCGAGTGTTTAATTGTGAATTTGTTGTCTGATCTTGCACTTGCTTCCATTTATCCTGCAAGGTCTTCGGTGTTCGAGGTCTGTGAAGCTATCCATTTGAAGAGCACCTCATGTGCCCTTCTCTTTTCATTCCCAGTATTTAAGGTAGGCCCCTCTGGTTCTTCGTCCTCTTTTTTGTTTTCTTTGTTCTTTTCATTTTTGGTTTTATTTTTGCGTTGTTTTCTTTTTGTTTTCTCGTCTTCATCGTTGCCTCCTATTGGTGTGATGGCTTCGCAAGAAGGTTGTCCACCTTCTGTGCACTGTATTTTTGTACACATACATTTGCAGATAGCATAGGCTTCTCTGTCAAGTAGTTGTAAAATGGTGTAAATTAGTTGTAAATCCCTATAAATAGTGTAGGTTAGTTGTAAATCCCTGTAAATTGTTAGTAGTATGTATGATAGTTAGTCGTGTCTGCTGTAAAATGTCATTCTTTGACTTCCTAGGTAAATAGTGGTTAGTTAGTGTGCATCTATGGGTTTTGGCCTGCATTCTGTCATGTCTGACCTGCCCTGTGGTAATCTCACCGTGCTCTCCATATCATTAAACCCAGTTAAAACTCGCCCACCTGGTTCTTTCTGGACTCGAACACGGCACCTCGCATGTTTGAGTTGTGGCTTTTCTCTCTCCTCCCATCGCTTTGGCATTGATGGCAGGATTAATTCATCCATGCACGAGCATTGAAAACCACCACATGTGGCATTCATTTCATCTATGTCAAGACATCTGTCACCTTTAATGCCATTATGTTTTTTATTGCATGACCATGCGACAAACAATGTCAGCCCAATACAGCTCACTACCTGGTCATTCCATTAACAGCTAGTTTCTCTAGACTCTGGTTTCCATGTAATACCACAACCTTCATCATATTTTTGCATAGACCAGAACCCCCAGGTGTTGGTTAAATCCATAGTAAGTTATTGTTTATTACATTTTTGGGATTTGACGCAAGCTAACGTCTTTTTGAACAGGTGCAAAATGGTGATGAAATATCTGGAACCTAGAACTTACTTTATTTTAATTACTTGTATTAACAGTTGTCTGGTTTTGCAAGATATAACCAATTCAACGATCAATATGTCTGAGGTAGCTTCTCCTCCCAGAAGTCTGTAACTTCTAACCACCTCACTAAGAGTGGCCACCAAGTCAAAGGTTAAAAGGGCACTGGAAAAACTCTCGCTCACATCCAAATATCCAAAGGATGGTTCCCTCATAGGAGCCAAGGTGGATTCTAAGTTGCAGCTAGTCACCAACACCAAGGTCAGACCCTAAGATTGATTACAAGGCATAATCAGAAAAATGTTCGCCCAGTGTTCTGCCGGAGATAATATGGAGAAGAACGTGTCCACCTCTGGTATAATCAAAGCAGCTTGCTTCCCCTACTCTATGCAATCCCCAGAGTTGATCCTAACTCTGTCTAAACACTACAACACCACCATCTAGGTCGTTATACTTGTTGCTACCCTTCCAACGGGATATCCAACACCCTTAGTATCTTTGGACACTGCTACATTTGCTTCGGGGCTGGGAATCCCCTAGTTCTCAAATTCTATTGTCATCTCCCATGCCATCTGACTGTAGGATTTTCAAAAATTTCCACAGTTCTCCTGGCAACATCTCAATAACCACTGGCTGAAGACACCAAGGAAAAACTACAAGAAGATGAAGTTGGAGATCCCCCGAGTAGATTTCAAAGAAAGCATCCAAGTGGGGATCATCTTCTTATGTCGGGTCTTCAGGGAATCTCATTCCTGGGATTTCTTATCATGGATGTATTACATCTTGTATGGCATTTCCACCAACGGGTAGAATTTTAACTGGGCAACAATTATTTTCAATCATGTATATTTTTAGTTGAACAATGTCAGCCAGACATTGAATTTCTACATGAATTCCTATGTGTTATGGGCATTGTCACAAAAAAGACCTAAAATTTAGGATTTAGTTACAGTGGGCATCCTTGGGACTAGGCCTGGCTAGAGTGCTCCGTGGGACCATTTCCCTAAATTCAATGGGAAGCCAGCTTCCCCAATTTTTTTTGAGTAAATGACACCTTCATTTACTTCAACATTTTGATACCATCTCGAGATGCTAGTTACCGGCTATGAAAGGAGGCTATGGCCTTGGTGAGTACATATGGCAATTATTTCATTCAATTTCATCAACATTCTTATATTCGGGTGACCAGGGTTTTTGGAAAGCCCTACCTACTCCCCACGCATTATGGGGATAGGATTATTTTGATGGAGTTCCACAGGCAAATCCTAGAGCTTCATGAGTTATATGGAGTGAAGAAGGTTACCTCCATCCCATTTCTGATCATTTGTGGGCATTATTCTTGAAGCCTTGCAGTGGCCAAAGAGGTCGATAATGAACTAAAGAGTCTGGGACTAACTGAGTTCTACCTGGCGAGGAACAATTTTGACCCACTCAGAAAAATAATCCCAGCACTGCCCTGGGTGTCCACACCACATGAGCCTCACATGAAGGATTTCTTGGCAAATTTCCAACATGACTTCGACATCCAAGAGCGAAGATACTCAAAGATGACCAAAGGGATGATGAAGAGCCTTGACCTTCAGACCTTTCCAAAAGATTTTTTGGAAAACAGGCCCTTGGAGGACCCGTAGTACAAACTATAGGGGATCAACAAGATGGATCTCCCTCTGGTGGATTGGGACACCCCGGAGACTCTAACAATTGAGGACGTCACCTAGGGTATTGTACAATGCAGCCATGAATATTTTGAACAAGTGTGCAAGAAAAGAACTCGCCGAGGTCCAATTTTGCAGGGATCCTCTTTAGCCTTCAGAGTGGCTGAGTAGAGCAGAGACAAAGGGAAAGATAAAGAGAGTGCCCCGGCCTAGGTTACACCCCCGACTCCACTCCCTATTTTAGAGAAATTTCACACTCAGATAGAGGCGTCCTACTAGCTGAGTGAAACATTGAATGCCCATCTTTCTATCGGCCTTCTAGTTACTGCGGTGGGATCTTCCCTCCCCTCAGGCTCACAATCACTTGCAACACTAATGAGCTAGGTAGTGAACCCAGAGGATGAGAATGCAGCTATCATGGACGTCGAGGTCCCGCTGCAAAAAAGAAGAAAGAAGCCAGGGGTGGATAACCTTCCACTAAGCGCAGATGTAAGCCCTAGGAAATCAGGAAACATTCCTGTGGAGGTTATCCCTTCTAGCCATGAAGTAGAGGATCGGCCAAAGGCTTCCCCTCCCCATGACAATTTTGATGACATCTTCCAATTCAAATATCTGGTAAATTTGCACGAAGATGTCGAGCAGACGGTAGAGGAGATCGCTGCGCAGGAGGCGGAAAATATCCTCGGGGAGGGAGAAATGCGAGAAAATGAAATTTCCCTGGAAGAAGAAGTCTAGGAGAAAGAGAAAGAACATGAATTGGTGAATATACCAAGTACAAAAGAAACACCAGTCCTAGGGACTGCGACAGAGGGAAGGCAAGAACAAGATGAGTAGTAGATAATGACTGGGGAAACTAGACCTTCAGGAGCAACCGTACCCCCAGTTGTCATGCTCCAGATTCCTCTAGTTAATATAGGTGATCAACTACCTTAGAATCTGACATTTGGCAAGGTGGTCTTTGTAACCCAAAAACCAAATCTCAGCCAGACACCTTCACCCCCTCAAGAAGATGTGCCCTTAGAGGATAATATCCCAGTGGATAATACCGAAGAAAACCATAAGCAACAAGACACGAGGGAGAACCCTAGAGATATGGATTAAAATGTTACAGTTTCCAGGGAAGACGGGGTCCTTGATACCACAGATGAAAATGACACTAAGGTGGGAGAAATAGGGAATCCCAAGAGTGGAGAAAAGGAGCCCACAGAGGGCATAGATTCCGAAGAAGAGTGTCCCACTCCCGAGGAAAACCTAAAAACCTAGGACCTAGCCATAAGACCACCGCTGCCAACACAGTGGCTGGTAGAGTTGAGAAAAAGGAAGGTCCTGGTAGCAGTGAGAGCCCCTCTCTCCCTGGTCAAAATGATGGCCCAAAATCAAGAGGCTAAGAATCCCAAGAAGGCCCGGACCATCCATACCCTTTGGACTGGTCCAAGAGGAAGTATAGTCATAGTAGTGGCGTTGCCTCCCCCAAATGCAAAAGAAGCATGAGTAGGAGCTATAGAATATACAATCACAGAAGTCCCTCTGGGGAGGAGAGACAAACAGGGCGAATTGAACCTATTTAAAGAAGCTAGCCAGGTGATTGAAGCCCAATATGACAAGCAGGCGTAGAAGATGAAGGAGGAAAATGAAAACAACATAAATCTCCTTGGGGTTCTTGCAGAACTAACACAGCTGTTGGATGAGATCCATCTGAAAGCCTCCACATCTAGAATACCACTCCCATAGGGTGCTATTGATACTTTAAGGGCCATGAAGAAGAAAGCACAAGCTGTGGATGGGTGGGTCACTTAGCAGATCATAGTCGTAAGGGAGTTCCCAGAAGAAATACTCCCAAACCTCTATTAGGCCAATAACATCATAAGCTAGGTGAACGGCTTCGTCTCCCTATGGGAGAAAAAAATGGAAAAGTATGAAGAGTGGAGGTCCAAACTAGAAGAAATGATGATCTTCGGGGAGGAATTCATCACAGAAATAGGTATTTTGGGAGATGAACCCTTTGGGTTCCTCCGGGCTGAGCACTCTAGACTTGGTCTCAAAATTGAGGTAAGCAAGAAAATGGTAGTTGCCCTTAAGGATAGAATCCTGGTAGTCTAGAATTATTTAAATTCATACATGGCTTTTGTAACAAGGGTTTTGCAAGTCGATCCCTTCACCACCGAGACTTGTGCTCAAGAAGATTTTGTATTGAGTAAATTTGATGAGTTGATGGAGTCATGGTACCAGTCCTATGGGGATTTTGACAGAGGGAAAATGTCACGCCTAACCAAATTGATGCTTCAGGCCCATGACATAGTGAAAGTAGCTGTAGAGTTCAAGGAAGGGGTCGGCGATGTTGACGAGTAGTTCGGGTTGTTAACGACCGCTAGGATTTCATCAAAGATGTGGATGAGGAAGGAATCATCTAGATTTTGGAGGCCTTCAAAAAAAACAAGGAACAGTAAAGTCCTCTGGTCTCCAAAGATTTTCACTCGTAGGGTATAGTTTTGAAAATTCATTATTCTTTGGGTGTAACCTCTCAGACTCTGGAATTCTAGGTCCAAAGTTTTGTATTCATTCACAGGGATCTGCATTAGGGTTCCCCGAAGCCGACCGATCACTGTCAAGAATTTAATAAGGTTCAACAGGTAGGTGATCCAGATAAGGCATGTCAGGCAGAAGAGATGGCTTTGATAGGTGATTCTCCCAAGGCGCCACTCCTGCATTAACTACCTAGTGCACATCGAAGACATGGAGCCTCAATTTGCATTTATGAGGCATGTATCCTAGGTTCTTAGGATGATCAAATTTCTTCTATAAGTACCTTGATACTCTTCTCAAGGCTGATTCTTCCAGATTACTCCTCTTATCTTCTTCTTTTGTCTTGTCAAACCTCTGCGCATTTTGACGTGATTGTAAGTGGTGTGGGTAGTACCGGCCACGGATAATGTATTATATTTGGCAAGTGTACAGTTAGATTAGGTTAATTTTTAGGTCAAACTTTGTTTATAAATAAGAAGTCTGATGCCATAACAAGAGCAGGCAAAATTGATGATTTTGCAGTCCAACAAGTAATAGAAGCGTAGCATTTTTGTAATAACTCTCTAACCCTGATATAAGTTTTGATGCTTTTGAATGAAGTAAGATCTTTCGATGTTTTATTTCAACATAAGTTGATGATACTTGTTGATCTATTCCCATTGTTCCTTTATAATGATTTCATAAGCTAGTACTTGAGGATTCTAATATCAGACATACTGTCTAAAGGTATCATTTTTTGTATGTATTTATCTTCGCGTATGTATTGAGGACCTTCAAGACCTTTAGGAATATAGTTAGGATATTATATTACATGTACTTGATGGATATATATAAGTGATTATTTATACGTTCTTTTATTAAGGCTACTTTTGATGAATCTTGTATCTCACTTAATGATATGGGATACTTCTATTGATTAAGTTTATTTATTATTAGTATTGATTATAGACTAACCCAATGCTCAAGCTTCTAACCTTCACTAGGATGATGCTACATGCTTGGTGTGTGTGTGTATATACATGAGGTGTTTGCATGATTAAGGATGAAGTCGTAGTTACTCACATAGCTAAGGTCCACATGATGTATCGATCCTGGTCATCTGTCTGCAATGTCTTCTTATATGTATATCTATGCACATGTATTTATTCTCTATGATGCAGGCTTGCAGGTACCAAGCATTTACTTCACCTAGCTTCACAGGTCCAAACGTTCCCTCAAATCCTCGATGGTTGTTTTTATGGAGATAGTACTAGGGCCCCTGCATGATTCTTCCTTTGTCATTATTCCAATTTGGGAATATTAGGGTTCCTTCTTTGTCAGTCAACCTTTGGGTGAAAAACCCATATCCAGCACACCCGATTGGGCATTGTTGTAATTAGTGCCTTGTGGTCACTTGCATTCATTTGGTTGTGTGATTTTTTTACTCATTTTATTTATTTCTCCTTCTTGGTATGATTCTTAGTTAATCTTTATATGTTGTGTTTCAGAGCTTCATGCTTGGTCAGGAGTTTGGCTTGACTTTCCTTGTTGACTTTGGTTGACCTTATTTGATCTTGTGGTTACCTTGATATTTCTCTTAGTTGATTGTTCTGATTAAGTAAAAAATAGGTTTTACAAGGACCCGAAACCTTTACAAAAAACCAAAGAGTTCAGCAGGTTTTACAAGGACCTGCAACCTAGAGTTTAAAGATAAACAGTATAAAACAGATACAACTATGCCTAAGCACCATAAA
>MU223936.1:989536-1000494 GCA_018584345.1 Thuja plicata | reverse complement strand
TATATATATATATATAATCTAGTCGACTCTCAAATATATTACAAAATAGAATTAATAATTATGCAAAGAGTAAATACAAAGTCAGAGAACTTATACTACCAAAGCATAGGTTATCCATAATCCCAATCCAACTTAGCACGTTTGGATTCCATGTCATACTCCCTTAATCATCATGATTGTTCATCTACCATGTATCTCTGTTACTTTGTCTTCGCATGACTTCAATACAATGTAACTCACTGTGATCAACACCAAAACTCAATCTACCTTAACAGAAGGTCATACATACCCCAAAATATCCTTGCCTAAGCTCTGAAGTCTTTATTTTCCATATACTAGCTTCGTTGTCCAAAATTGTATTGCTATACTTTGTATGTCTGTTTGTTGTACTTAGTCATTTTGCAATCTACATCTCCAAAACTATAAACAACTCCAAGTGATCATCATACCATATGTGTTTCCATAAATGACAACCCTCAAGTGTCCCATAACACTCCAAAAATTAATCATTTTCCAATAATTATATTGTTCATTTAATAGTTTTGGTCTTCCCTTTTCAATCTCCTAACCCTCACATAATTCATTTTCTACTTCCCCCTATACTCTCCATACCTATTTCCCCCAATCATGTAACTATTAGGTAATCATTTAAAACTAGATTCTTATTTGACTGCAGATTGCATGCACACAATTCTCTGACACTTTTATATCACTAAGAAAATTCTTAAATAATTATTGTAGACCTTATGGCAAGACATATTGTCAATTAGTGTCAAAACACTTAGTCATTCAGTGTTACCCGAGTATACAGTGTCATCTAAGTGTTTAGCATCACCTGAGTGTTCAGTATTGCCCGAGTGACAATTTATCACCCGAGTAGTCTTTTGGACCCGAGTAACACTTTGAAGCTGACTTGGAATATATTGTTAAATATATATTTGTTTATTGCAAGCCGACTTACAAAGTTATTTTTTGGATAAAAATATATATGTAAGATATTTTTTTTATCCAATATAGAGAATGTAGTAGAAATAACGAGCATGATCAGAAGAAAGATATGATTATGCGAATGGCAGTTTGAGTTAAGTGCAAAAGTGTTCAGGACAGTAGAGACTTATCTATCACATTTAGGTGATCAGTTATTTTCAAAGGATCTTATTCAGCAATCATAGTTGCACAGAGCAGAGCATCAACTAGTTCATTCTCACAGGTGGATCAGAAAAATTCTTTAACAAGGTGGACCTAACAATCCTTTCTTTAAGTCTCTTAACTAAGTTGCATTACTTATTGTATTGTACAAAATCCTTTAACAAGGTGGACCTAGTATTCCTTTCTATGCTCCTAACAGGGAAGGCCATTAGAAGTGGTCATTGTAATCTTTAACAGGCTAAATTTATACTACAGTACTAAATATTGTGGGTATCATCCCCACCCTAGTTTTACTTTCTTTTGGAAGGTTTTTGGGTAACCAAATATTGTGTTATGTGTTGTATTTGATTCTTTACTTTCAATTTATATGCATGCAAACAAATAAGCTAATCTAATTGTGGATTAAAAGGATTAAGTTTTATTGGTTCCTAATTAACCCCCCACCCCCCCCCCTCAATCATTGGGCACATTATATAATTCCAATAATTGGTATCGGAACAGTGGTTCTCTTATCAGAAGTTTAGACAACTTGAGAAAATATTAGAGGTTATGGAAACATACAGACTCGAGAAAGCCATTGAGGATGAAAAGATAGATCTTAAAGTGGCCATGGATGAAATCATAAAAGTTAAGGGGCAACTCTCTCTTTCCCTAAAGAGAAGAAAAGAATTAGCAGTGCATATGAATGACAAGAAGTATATGGAAGAAAGAATTGAAGAATTTTGCAAAGACAGAAGCTCGAAAGAAGCTAATGCAACCATTGAAGACTTGCTTGCAAAGAATCTCAATTTACATGAAGAAGTCATAAAGTTGAAAAGAGAACATGAAGTTCACTCAATCAGATTGTGTGAAGTCATGGAACTAAAGAACAAAGTAGAAGATGAAAGAAATATAGCACAAGAAGATAAAAGACTTCTAAGTACAATATTGGAAGAAAAATAAAATTAAATCCAACACTTATCACTTCAGCAAGCTGATTTGGTAAGTCAACTCAACAATGCAACACAAGAAGTTGTCAATCTAAGGACAAAAAATGAAAGACTGCAGAATGATCTCAATACTAAAAAGCAAACAAATGAAAGTATGGTGAATTTACAAATTAGCATGGATCAGGAAATAGAACTCAGACACCATGGATAGACTGGATTAGGATATACTGAACAAGGTGAATCCTCACAATAAGGAGCTCAAAGGAACAACAAACCTAAATGCAATCACTATGATAAGATGGGGCATACATCAAATAAATGTTGGAGCAATGGAAAGTCAAAATTTAATGGTAAATTCTATAGCTGCAAAAAACATGGACATAGAGCAAGTGAATGCAAAGAGAAACCTAAGTTTGAAGGAAAATGCTACAAATGCAACAAACAAGGTCATAAGTCTTCCGAGTGCAGAACTAAGAATTGGAATCCTGTTGAACAATCATCAAGGCAATTTTTGGTTGGGATTACAACACTTGGTACAGATGTTGTCACTGTGGTGAATATGGACACATTGGTGCAAATTGTGTGAAGACTCACTTCAGAAAAAGAGATCCTACTAAGAGATGCTATGTGTGTAAACAACTCGGTCATCTGAGCAAGAACTATATGAACAGAGAAAATGTTGATACTGGTTTTGAGAATGGTAAAAATAAATTCTTGAAAATCAGAGCTCAGATGAGAAAGCAATGGGTAAGGAAATCCTCAGATAATTCAAATCAAAGCAATGAAGGATCTAATGACACACTAAATAGTGAGATGGGTGGATCCATCATTACAGAATATAAAAGTAAGGAGATGACTGGAAATGTGCAATAACAAGTCATCCTACATCAGTTCCAGGCAGGCAATACAATCCATATCCACATATTTATGCATGAGGACATATTTTAGTTCAACCCGAGTCAAAATGTTAGCTACACCCAAGTCACTCTAGCTCACCCAAGCTGAGTCGGGCAGTATTGATAACTGGAAAGTTAGCTTCACGTGAGCTTCCAAGTGGATCTTGGAGAAACACCCAAGTCATGCTAGCTACTATGTACGGATCATTTAAAGAAATACTCTTAACAGTTGAAAATCAATTATATATGAAGGATTGTGAAGATTATTGTTTACAAAGCTTTTAGTTTACAAGTCAATTTAGAGCCTTTAGAAATTCAGTGCAAATTTGTGATTGAAAGTAGAGTTTGATTATTTCATTTGAGCAATATGGTATCCACTTCTAGCAACAAGGTTAAGAAAGGTTCGGAGATGCTAGTAAGGAATACAATTTGTGATCCTCCCCTGTTCAAGCTTCATCCAACAGTTGCAGAAGAGATAGACCTGATGGGAGCTCATTCCCTAATCCCTCTGAGAGTGTTACTGGTTAATGACATTCACAGCTTCTATCACTGCAATATACAAGGGCTTGCAACCAGTGAGATGAATCAAACATATGAGATTTTATGTATAGACGAGAAACTAAAGCCTGAGCATAAGCACCTTGAAACCAAGGGTTTGACACATATCATGCATATGCCAAGAGACTTACAGAAAAAGTGGATGAGATATGTTCTTAGTCATGTTCAGGACATGCAACTATGGCTGGATCATCCTGTCAATCTCACTAAGCAGATAATTCACCTTGTTATTGGGTTCCCTACGCTAGACAAGCCAAAAGCTACCAAAATCCTAAACAGGGATGAGCTAGCAAAATTAACTCTTTCTGAGTGGGTCAGAAGAGGCATGAGACTCAACGGAGTAACAGATATGGAGATGAAATTTGGCATTCATGTGATAGCACACAAGATATACAGCTCAACCTGACCCTACAGTGTTGCATGCGAAGCTATTGACCTAGCCTACAAAGTAGTCAAGAAGGATATGGTATTTGACCTAGCAGAATTGCAACTCACTCAGTTGAGAAATAACATGGAGACCATCCGCGTATCAAAAACCAATTCATGTCATTTTTTTTTTCTTCTAATATGCATACTATTTTATGTTGAGAAGTTCTTTCCCTCCAAAGGAACAGTAGTATGGAAAAAGGATAAACCAATCATCCATCAAATTAATGATTTCATAGCTAAAATGGGAGATAATTTTGATAGTATTATGGATGGATACTTTGAAAGTTTCAAATAGAAAATGCAGAGTAGATATAGAATTCCCAAACAACTAGTTGAAAAGTACAAAGAAGAAATATGTTTCTAGTTGATTGTGATAAAGTGTATATACAAGCAGTAAATCCTAGGGTTGCATGGGTACAACCCTTTCCATATGAAGTTAATAATCAAGACACTAAAGATATCATAAAGGCTCTTGTTAATGAACCTATCAATCCAAAGGCACCTTACTTTGGAACCTATGAGGAAGCAAAGAGAAGGATATCTCTAGAAATTGAGATTTCTAAGATATTGAAGAGAGGAAGAAAGAGACTTGATACATTCAAGAAGAAGTATGGAAAGACCTCTGAATCTCCTAAAATATCTGAGAGCAAAGAGGAAATAGTTAAAATAGAGGAGATAGAGGAAATTTAATCTGATAAGGAAGAAACTGATGTTAATCCTCCACAGAAGAAGAGGAAGACAACACCTAGACAGAAGAAGGAAAAAGGCACTACTCCTGTTGTCACTCTGAGAAGATCAAGGAGAAAGATTATATTAAGTGATGAAGATGATGAAGATGAAGAAGATACTATGGTCTTCAATAAACCCACACCCACACTTGATCAAAAGATCAACGACCTTAAAGAAGGAAGAGCCATGAGTTCTTTGAAATCGTTGAAGTATGCTTCTAGGATAGAAGAAGAAAAGAAGAAAATTGAGCAAGCAGTGGTTGAGAAGATGGAAAAGTGGAAATATGACCCTTCCAAGTTGAAGATTTATATGATTGAAGACTTATTTAAGGCAGTCTCTATCCCCTGGAAGAATGCAGTACAAATTGAAGGAGATATAAGGGAAGAGACATTGAAGCAGGTCATGCCTACAATGAAAGGAAAAGAAATGAAAGAGGCCTTGAGAAAATATGAAAATAATCACACCCCCAGATTCAGGGCATTTCAAATATTGAACAAGAATATAGAAGAAGTAGCTCAGAGTGCCACATTAGTGTGGAAATCAATATTTGAGATAACAAAAAGCAATGAGAAGGAAGAAGTACCGAGTACAGACCCTCCAGCACAAGGAAATGATGATAATCTACCTGAGGTACAGACTATTGAAGAGTCCAACATAGAGCATATTGTAGTTGAGGTAATGGCATCACTACCCCAATCTCCCATACAAATTATAGTGACTCTGAGAAAAGACAAGGTTGTAGAATCTACATCAGAAGAGACAAAGCCCAAGCAACATGCTCCTCTCACTACTGAGACATGCACACCCGAGTCAATGAAAGGCAAGGTAGAAATTTATAATTTTGATTCATCAGTAAGTGTTGATCCAACAATTGGTAATATAAAGGTCAATGACCTAATTGGATTGAATACTAAAACAAAGGATAAGGTAGATAAAGGTAAGGAAATTGTTCCTTCACCGAGTCCTAAATCAGAGGCAGTAATAACTGATGAGATAGATCTAGATAAAGAGATTGTGAATCCTAATTGGGATCTATCCAATCTATCTGTATAACAAATGGAAATTTTGGGAGAACTATGGAAGAAAAGGGGCTCACAGCAGAAAATCAGAAAGGAAAGACAAAGGAACAAAGTACTTGAAGATGTAAAAGGCATATTTGTAGATTCTTTATAGATTGAAGTCAATGAAAGTGACTCAATAATGGACCAACTTTTTGACATTGTCCACAAGTTCAACACAAACATGAATGGTTGGGAGAAGTTACTTGAGAAGATAGAGAAGAAACTTGAGAACAAGGTTCTAGAGAGCATTGAAAATAAGATTGCAATTGACCAGGTGCAGCTTACATAGATTATCAACACTCTAGAAACCACTGTGAAAAATGTGGTAGTATTATTTGTAAAGTTGAGTGACTCCTCTAACTTTACCATGGAAATAAAGAATAAGATAGTAAAGATAGATGCTGACATGAAGGAAAGTGCAAGGCAGTTAGCACTTGACCTGAGCACCAGTTATGCTCACTTCATGAAAATAAAGTATCTTACTGATTTGTAGGTTGAAGTGTTGAGATAAGAAGAAAGAATCAGGTAATATCTTACAACCATTCAGAGCCAACTTCTACCACATATGGATGGAATACAGAAACGTATAACACATTCTAAAACTATCATCCATGAAAACAACTTCTAAGTTGTCGAGATGATGATAGAGCTATCTACAAAACTACAAGTTGAATTGCACATCTTGAAGGTGCTACAGGATAATTGGGACAACACTCTATCTCAAATTTTGAAGGTACATAGTGATTTTCTATCCTACTTTGGGATAACCCTATAGATGACATTTTTTTGGCATTCTTGTCAAAAACAAGGGGGAAATATCATTGTATAATAAGGAAATGTCATTGTAAATATCACATGTACAATGAATAGTGTAGAAGATATATGTTACAATAACAATTTTGAAAAATACAAAAATAGAGTTAGTTAGACCCGAGCAGCAGAGCATGTGTCAAAACCTTAGCAATCAGTAAGGGGGAGTTTTGACATATCAGATACAGAGTGTAATGATAAGTTCTTTTGTCACTAATGCCAAAGGGGGAGATTATAGACCTTATGGAAAGACATATTGTTAATTAGTGTCAAAAAAACTTAGTCATTCAGTGTTACCTGAGTATATAGAGTTACCTGAGTACACAGTGTCGCGTGAGTGTTCAGCATCACCCAAGTTTTCAGTATCACCCGAGTGATAGTTTATCACCCGAGTAGTCTTTTGGACCTGAGTAATAGTTTGAAGTCAAACTTGCATATATTGTTAAACATAAATTTGTTTATTGCAAGCCAACTTACAAAGTTATTTGTTGGATAAAGATATATATGTAAGATAGTTTGTTTTATCCAATATAGAGAATGTAGTAGAAAGAATGAGCATGATCAGAAGAAAGATATGATTATGTGAATGACAGTTTGAGTTAAGTGCAGAAGTGTTCAGGATAGTAGAGACTTATCTATCACATTCAGGTGATCAGTTATTTTCAAAGGATCTTATTCAAAAATCACATTTGTATAGAGTAGATCATCAACTAGTTCATTCTCATAGGTGGATCAGAAAAATCCTTTAAAAAGGTCGACCTAATGGTCCTTTATTTAAATATCTTAACCAAGTTGCAATACTTATTGTATTGTACAAAATCCTTTAACAAGGTGGACCTAACAGTCCTTTCTATGCTCCTAATAGGGCAGACCATTATAAGTGGTCATTGTAAGATTTAACAAGCTAAATTTATATTGCAGTACTAAATCTTGTAGGTATCATCCCCACCCCACGTTTACTTTATTTTGGAAGGTTTCTGGGTAACCAAATATTGTGTTATGTGTTGTATCTGATTCTTTACTTTCAAGTTATATGCATGCAAACAAATAAGCTAATCTAATTGTGGATTAAAAGGATTAAGTTTTATTGGTTCCCGATTCACTCCCACTCTCAGTCATTGGGCACATCATATAATTCCAACAATTATACCCTCTTCTTTGTCCATGTCCTTTCATTCTATTTGTATCCTTACATTATGCCAACCTAGGATTTTCCTCAATCCTTATCTTCATACATCATCCATAACTTGTAGTTCGGTTATGTTCATTTAATAAACTCAAGATATACTTTTTTTACAACCTGGCATAACCATTGATCTTCATTGCAACCCTCTAGATCCCATTATTCATCAAGTCAATGATTGAATAAAATGAATTGAATATTGCCTTAGTAACTTGTCCTTTAAGTGGTAGAAGAACCCTATATATGAGGATCATATTATTCATTAGTTTTACTTGTAACATGGATTGGTGATCCAATATAAATTCCCTATCTTTCTTAGATAATGTTTTGACGCAGTGCCAAGGATGGAGGGTCTGAGAATAGACTATCCAACCAAACTGCTTAACACCAACACAATGGAAAACTCAACAACACAAGATATGAACAAAAAATCATAGTTTTATTCAATAACCAAGCATTACATGCAACATGTTAGGATTTAAGACCTTCCCGATTATGACCAATACAATAGAAAACTCAACAAGATCTCACAGAATCCAACTTCACCAGCCTATCTTATAGCTAAGTGGAAGAAGCCACACTAGTACATTTGAGGCCAAATTCTGAAGGCCATTTGTCAGATTTGCAATGCCTAGTTATCAAAATTTTGACATATGTATCCATCGGTGTTTTTGAGTTGGAAATTTTGATGGAAGTGGTTACCATCGGTCTGCCGACATCAAATTTTGTCAGAAACTAGTGCATGAATACCAGCTTTGTTATCGAATTTCTTACGGTAGACCTATTGGAACTCCGACAAACCATCTGGATTTCCTGTCGAAAATTATTATCAAAACACCCATCAGAGATATAGAAAGCCTATCACACTTATCTGTCGCAAACCATTTCTTTCTGACACTTTATCTGTCGGAAGAGTGACAGAATGACAGTGATTGTTTGACAGGTAAACCCGTCGGTGGTATAGGATTCTTGTCGCACTGATCTATCAAAAACCATTTCTCTCTGATGTTATATCTGTCGGAACCACGACAATACGTAATAACATTATGACGGGATGTCCCATCGGAGGTATAGCACCACTGTCAAAATCATTTCCATATGTGTGGAAAAAGTAACGGATATGCACATTAAAACTAACAAAGCTCAAGAGACCATCGTAGTTGGTCCCTTTCTTCAGTCCATTTTATTGTCAGTAATATGGACCGAATAAAGAGACCAACTATGATGGTCTCTTGAGCTCTGTTATCTTTACTCCTAGCCCATTATTCAGGTCCTAGGCCACCCACTATAGATGGTGCTTCAAATGAAGAAAATATGAATATTAAATGTCAATTGTAATTTGAATTTTGATTTTTTAATAAAATTTTGAGACATCACTTCTAACAATGTTGTAGAGATCTTTGCGTTAGAAACCGGTCACAAATGGTGTGCATCAAATAGAATAAGAAACCTTATCATCAAGGGAGACTCACAGGTCATCATTAACAAAATTATGAAAGGGGATTTCCAATCATGGAGACTTGAAGATTGGATTATGAAAATCTTGAATCACTTGAAAACATTGGGGGAATATCATCTCCAACATGTTTTTTGAGAAGGTAACAAGGTGGCGGACCTCTTGGAAAATTTGGGGATCGACAACAATGAGGATATGGGATTTGAGTATGATGATCACATGCCGATGAAATTGTAGGAGATAATTGCAGAAGACATAGGGACGATCACAAGAAAAGGCATAGGTTGATGCCAGAGAATGATTGTTCTGATCAGTGGAAGTGGAATATCCCGCGAGATATTTATCATACACTTCCAATCGCAGATTCAAGGTAAATTTCTTCTTAGAGACTGCCATAGTGATTAGATATAGTTGAAGGCCACCATCACTCAAGATACAAGTTGTATCATATATAGTATCGAAGGAGATCAATCGGAAATGCCTATGTTAGAGGGAAGGGATGTTTAGTTAGTGCGCATGAGAGATATCTCAATTAACCCGTGAACAAGTACCCTACAGAAGTTAGTTCAACCTTATCACAAAATATCATCGTAGGACATGCAATGTGGTCTATTTATATTCCCCTACTTTTATGTTTCTTCAAAATACTATGGTGAATCATCTGGGTATAAGTTGTCATTGCAGCACGGTGGAATTACTGCAGGAGACCCCAAAGGAGCAAATACAGAGAATTTTTAGCCGGGCGACTGAAAAGGAGAAACTGACAATGGTGGCAATATGTGGAGGAGAATTTTGGTCTGGAAATCTTTTTCATGATGGTGTGTTGGTCGCAGAGTTATTCCAACCGATCATTCAAATTTTCAGGCATCCTCTGCATGCGCTCTTTCTAGCCCGTAGGCTTGTAGCGAAAGACATATATACAGAGGTGGGGACAGCAATGGATAACATTGGCACCGAGTTAACAAGTAATATTCTGCTAGGTTATTTTGCGATGGAGGCAGAAGGCAAGAATACTTTGATGAAAAAGGTGTGGACGACCTTCAAAGCAGGTGTTAAGGAGTATGATATGGAGAATTTTGGAGCCTTTCTTCAAGAAAATGAGAATCTCTTTCCAGAAGAGATAGGAGCTAGGCTGGTAGAGCTTGGTCAGGGAATAATGTATTTATTCCATTGATCACAGTTCCTATTCTCCTAATTTAAAATATGTTTTGTATAATGTTTTAGTTTCACTGCATGTTCACAGTCTTAGTAGGGCTTGTAGACCTTATGCTTAGATTAGTTTAAGTTGTATCTTTGGTGGCTTCTAAACTCTGCATAATGTATATCTTATTTATATATATAAATGAAACAATATTTAGAGAATCTAATTAAGCACAGTGATATGAATCCAATATCATACTTTCTTGGATACAAATAATTCTTTGTATCAAACAATGAATCATACATGATATGATCAACTATAGAATTAATGATTTCTGATCATATGACTAATTATGCACAAAAACAAATTATGTTTCATGTAAACCCAATATTCCTCTCTCTCTGCATGATTGTCATCTTCAACATCATGTATATATAATATGTCAAACTGATAAACCAACTGTTTTGAAAAAAAACTTGTCACAACTATATCTGAATTTTACTCATGTCTGATAGCTAAAAACAAAGCCAACTGATTCTCATTTTCCTTATTAAAGAAATCATTTTATCTATGTTTTGAAAATCAGAAAACTATAATGCTTGTGTTCCACAATTATC
>MU223936.1:946540-971753 GCA_018584345.1 Thuja plicata | reverse complement strand
GAATCAAGGATTGAATTTTGATAGGTACTGCCCCCTCATGATCGAAATCAAAATGAGATAGAGGAGAAACAACAAATTGATAAATTTGATCAAATCGAACTAAAGATAAGGTTCTTGATGTAAGATGGAAGATATAAGGATCAAAGAACCAAGGTAGATCATCAAGCATGAAATATTATGCCCCAAGGTTGAATTAGAAGAAAAGAAGAAGAAGAGGGGTGAAAGTGAATGGAAGCTAGAAGTTTGGAAGAGGTGGAAAGAAATGGAGAGAAGAAAGAGAATTTGCCTTCAGAAAGAGAATGCCCCGAAATTAATCAACTGTTTAAGATAGAAAATTTTGATTAAGATCATGAAAGAAGATAAGGAAATAAAGATCATAACATGATCATAGTTGATTAAAAGTCCACAAGAAAGATGAAGGAAACCCTCTCAAAATCATAATGTAGCCTAAAAATGCAAATTAACATGAAGTCTAACAATGCAAGCTACATGAAAATGCAAAGGTGTACTTGCAATAGAGAAACTGTAATGTAAGATTTTGTGTTCATCATTCATTAGAGAATGTTAAGGAACTTATTTTCATCATTGGTCCATTATTAATGGACATTGGAAAATCACACAATCATCACTAGTTACAAGCGCAACTATGAAGATACGAATGTGATTTATATCGGATCAGAATGTGGAAAGATTCTAAAATAAGCATCAAATACATAAAGGTCAAGTTGACTGTGATGTTAGCTTACCCAATTTAATATGGCAAAACCACGCTTGCATCAAGGCATAGAGGCCAGGATGACTAGCAGAACAGTAAGCAAATAAAAATATGCCCCATGCCCCAAGTCCTCTAGCTATGTATCCCGGAGAGACTTATTAGACAAGGACACTCAACGAAAATCAATAACAGTCAGCACACAAAGAAAAGATCATGACATAGCTCAAGCATTAAGTGTTGTGTCTAAAAATATAAGTGTGTTAACTGATACTGAGTTCCGAGGATAAGGATTGAATGCTTGTAAGTAGATAAGATCACATGACAAAACAGGGTAAGACCAAATCGATAAGTGTTGAAAAGCACTCAATGTCAAGGGTTGTATTGAAAAATACAGTTGGGGTGGTGTTGAAAAACACCATTTGTGAGGTGTCCTAAAGACTAACGCACCCAAAAGACCAAAGCTAACATAGTTATGCCCCCTAGACAAAGATAAAGACCAATTCCAAACCAAGGTAACAAGGACAAGGCATGATGGAGAAAGGCTAAGTGTCGAGGACACACGCTAAGAAACAGGGGTGCAAAGGCCCCAAGTAGTGCTCGTTTCCAGGTTTTCACCACTTGGATTTTATTACAATTTATTCTCTTTCATTTTTTCATTTTTTTCTTCTTTTTTTTTCAGGACTTTTTTAAATTTTTTTCTTCCAAGGCACCTATTTTCAGGGTTTCACCACAACACTTTTTCTATTTTTTTTTTTTGAATTTTTGAATTTTTTTATTTTTTTATATTTTTGGAATATATAATTTTTTTTGAGATACATCAAAGCGCCTATTGCTAGGTTTTCACTAAGATGATCATTTTTTCAGGACATTTTCCAATTTTTAGAACTTTTAACAATATATCATTTTTTTGAATTTTTTCAGGATCAATAATTATGTACAAAGGATGCCCCCAGACAGAATGGGCATCAAATTCCCAAGCAAGATCACATCATGCAGCCCCAATGTTTAGCAAGGTGGAGAACAAGAGGGATTAGCAAGCTGGTGGAAGAGATGGAAGACAGGAGAATGAAGGAGAATGAAGGGAAGAAATCCTCAAAAGCAAACTCCTCAAGAATACCCAAGCTAGGGAAAAAGAAACATCATGTAAAGCACATTTGGACAAGAAATGAAAGGCCAGCATAGGATATGTCACAAAATCGTAATGCAAAGCAGGAAAGGATGTAGTCTAAAGGAGTAGACATGTCAAGAGGCTTCATAGCAACGTATTTTACTTTTTCTTTTTCTTTTTTTTAGATCAAGACCAAAGGAGAAAAGGATAGCGATAGGCAAAAATGAATGGAGGAAGATAGATATGAAGGCTAAACATGAAAGGAATGAAAGCAAGATCATCGTAAGATAGCTCACAAGATAGCCCAAATGTTTGTGTATAGATCAACATTGTCAAGATCAAAGAGAGAATACAGAATGGATGAAAGATGTAGAAGAACTATGCATGATGCCTAATTGCTAGGTTTTCATCACGGTACTTATCCAAGGTGCCACAAGGGAGTGGTTTTCACCATAGGACGAAATTATTTCTCTTTAATTTTTTTTTCTTTTTTGTTTTTTTATATTTTATTTTTTTTGAATTTTTTGGAAGAAGCAAAGCTTTTTAGATAATGCTCCTTGAAAAGATAAACCATGATATGCCAAGGATTCAAAATGATATTCTCAAAGATGTCGATAGGGAAAGGAAGATGAAAGAGAAAAATAGAGGATAAGGTTTTATGCAAAGTGAGTGAGGTTGGAAGACAGGAGGAATAGACAAATGAGGAAAAAGGATATAAGGTACAACGATAGTGAATGGAAGAATTGTGAAAGGGTAGACGGAAAGGAAGGAAAGATCAACATCAACACACACCTTGAAGGGTGGCGAGAAGATGGAAGAAATGTGAATGAAGGAATATGGTGAATGGATAACAGAGGTTGCGGTTTAGGCACATGGAATGAAAGAATGTTTTTGGAAGAAGATGAAGTGGAAGCCTTTGGAAGCTTCAATGTCAACTTAACTTGTTTCTCAACATGAGACTCTTTTAAGAGAGACTTTGGAATCCATATAGTTGTAGGATTTTCATTTCTTTTTGATGATTTAGAGATAATATCTTCAATGATGGATTTTGGAACCCATACTTGTCTTGTAGTTTTATTCTTAGATATCTCTTTTGACTTTATGCCCCCATGTCGATTAGAGGAGACATGGCGATCTTTTTTAGATGGATTCTTGTATTTCTTATTTTTCTTGTATTGAACATTCAAGTTTCTTCCAAAAGACTTGGGACTTGTGGAGGAAGAAGAAGAATATGACTGGTTTAGATGGCTAGATGGCTGAAAAGGATTCAAGGGTATGAATTTATGTTGATCTTGAGGGAATATAGGAGACGAAGGGACGTAAGGACCCAAGATGGATGAGGAATTAGGAGAGTTAGGAGGGGAAAGTGAAGGGACATAAGGACCGAAGATGGAAGAAAAATGTGAAGCCCTTAGTATTGATGGAGGAGGTCCAAGTATGGACGTGGAAGATGCAAAAGGATAATCAATAATTTCATCGGCATGTATATGACAACCAAGGACATCAGCATCCTTAGAGTGAGCATTAGGATTTTCAATAGGATCATGAACATCTTGAATAGGAGCACTTTCTTTGATAGGATTTTTTGAATCTTGGAAAGACTTAGGAAGAGTAGAAAGTGGAAGCAAACATGGAGTAGTAGAACAAGAAGAGGGAAGACTTTGATCTTGACAAGGATCTTTGGATAGCATAATCACATAATTTTTCTCTTGATTTTTCATAGGCTTAATACTGGAAGTAACAACACCATTTTTAATAAACTCAATGGAAGTATCATCTTTGGAAAGCATAAGTGAGGTAAGGTTATTTTGATTATCTATAAGCTCGACGGTGTAAGTAGTAACTTGATCTTGCTTAGGAGAAGACTTAAGATATGGTGGAAAGAATGAGAAAGGGCGTAAGGGATCAAAAGAACCATGAGACGAATAAGAGACATTATAAAGAGGATTGGATGACATGGAGGTTTCTTGATTTTGATCTTTCTTTATGTTCTTTTCTTTATCATTTTTAGAGTCCTCTTGACATGGATCCACTTCTAAGGACAAAGAAGCATGTTGGAATTGTATGGGAGACTTGGGAAGAGATGGGGAAGGATTAGCTGAAGTAGGCATTATAGCATATAAAGGCTTGCACTCTTTAGGTTTAGCATTATTGAAAGTATTTGCAGCCAAGTGAAGGTTAGCTTGAGTTTCTTTAAGAGGTAGCCCTTGAGGATAACTATAGGGAACCACATGAAAAGCATTAGGAATTCTGTCAGATGAAGGATTTGTGGAAGATTTGGAAACTTTAGGAGATGTATGGGTATTTTAGGAAGTAGAGGATGGAAGGGAATCATCACAAAACAAATGTTCATCATTAACATGATCGTTCTCGAGAGCGCAATCTTTATTTTCAACATGAGAATCCTTAGAGGAGAGACTCTTATGATATTTCCATTTAAAATCAGCACGGTGAAGTTTCTCTTCTGCAATAGAAGCATCAAAGAGGTATTGTTCACAAAACTCATCAAAGTCTTGTTCAAATTCAGAGTCATATGGATCACCATCAAAATCTATCCAATGTGAACCCCCATTACCAGTAAGAATGAGCACACGACTAGGAGGACTCTTAGGTATAGAGGTGTCATAGGTATCACTAGATTGTCCATCATCATAGTAATAATAGTCATCATGGTCATCAAAGATGGGCGTATCACTCTTCATGGAAGAGGTATCACAAGGATTGCCACGTTGCTCATTATGGTATGCATTTTGAAGAGAAGCATGACTCTTGGGAGAAGTAGAAGAAGAACAAGATCGTGGAGAAGAGGAAAGTGAAGACCTAGTGGAAGAAGAAGACTTGGATGATGAGGAAAGATGAGAAGATTTAGAAGATGAAATATGTTTGGAAGAAGGAGAAAGTTGTGACAAGATCTTGTATATGATCCTAGCAAAGGCATCTGATTCAATCGTTAATTTGTGTATTTATGTCCTCAATTTATCATCCATGCAATTTTTGGAGAAACACCACTCTTCAAATTGAGCAACAAGTTCGGGATCATCTATTCTCAAGGGAGGTTCCATAACAAGATATTTGGAATTCATGGTTCTAGAAGAGGAGGAATCAAGCATGGAAGTGACAAAAGAGATGAAATAGAAGAAGATAGACTAGATAATAAGAGGAAAAGAATCAAGAAGACGTGAAGATCTTAGGAAGAAGAGGAAGAAGCATGAAGGAAGAAGAGAAAGGATGGAAATGGAAGACTAAGAAGACATGGGATATGTGGAAGAAAGAATACCAAGAGTCATTTTGTGAAACTTGATACCATTTAAGTTCATTTGGATGTTGAGCAACATGTCATAACACTTTTGGGGAGATTTATTGAAGTTTTCATAACTTGAGAACTCAGATTTGTTCGTTTTAATTGACCAACTAGATACATTAACAAATTTTTATCATGAATCAGGCACGCAAGATAGCAATCAGGGAGTTCAAGCAATCAATTGTCTTCAAACAATGAGAAAGGGACAAATCAACCTTGCACATGAACATGGATAGTGTCATAGTATTTCTACTCCATAAGAATCTTACTTGTGTATGTTCTCAAAATGTTTTTCAATCACGCACATAGTCCTAGAAAATAAAAAGTTGGTTGCACTATGGTTCTTACTAATGGTTTGAATCTGCAACTTTTGCAATCTCAAGTTGGTGAAATCCAATCCCGGTGCACCGAGGTTTTGACATAGTCTGAGAATTTAATCAATCAGGAGTTACTAAGGAGATCCGACAACCCACAAGAAACTACACCTGTGGAGATTTCTTCCACAAGGACATTTATATAGCAGTTTTTTCTACCATGGAAAAAATGGCTATTACCACTTGAGGTTCTATCCACATGGTATACCCAATAAAGGGAGTGTCCACTACGGTTAATCCTCTCTAACAAGGAAGACTCACAATATGAACCAAGTTTTTTATTCTCCCAAAAGGGAAAAGAGAATAATCCTCTAGCCTCTTCACCTCACCAAAATATAGAAAACAAGATTAATTGACCCACTAATTTGAAATCACCCCACCCAAGGTAAATCAACAACAATGACCACCAATCTCAAGAGAGAAAGTACCAATCAAAGTTGAAGACTAAACCAAGTTTGAAGTAATGACAAATCCTTCCCTACCTACAAGGGGATCTATCGTCAAGAAGAGCTTCGCATGTAAGACAAGCAAATGAAGCCCACTCTCTTAAGATCACCACAAATAATGTTCATAGGGCCTAATTACTATGTGAAACATATATGCAAGAAAGCAAATCTAGGTCCATTTTTAGAGCACCAATTAGAAATGTGATCTATGAAAGCAAGAAAACACTCAAGCTAATCACATGAAATGTTCATTTTATTTCCAAAATCCAAATGTTATAGATATGCAACAAAATACCTCAATTCCAAAGCAACACGAGCATTTTTTTGTTTATCCACGCAAGTCCAAACAATCCCCACGAACTCTCCAACAAGCAAGACAAGCAAACAAGATATGCAATGTATATTCAACTTATGCAAACCCTAGGGTTAGATCTGAAAATAAATTGTTATGAGAAATAATAACCAGCAAATAATCCAAATGAAAACTCATATCATGCATTAAACCATGTGAAAAATAAGTGCAAGCTAATCATTAAATGCCCTTTTTTTTTTTTTTGATTTTTGACATAGTCAACAAGATTGGATTTGTTTGCTATGATTTCATCCCTAAAAATAGAAATGCAAAGAAGAGACCCCTATTAAAAAATAGTAAGCTTTCCCAAAATGTAACTTTTTTAGCAATATTTTCTAATTTGTGCCCTAGGGACCCTATTTATCAAAACAGACCATTTTTAAAGATTAGATTTTTAAGCCATTATTTGTCATCAAAACAAAAAACATAGAGAACATACCCCCTGTAGAATTCCAATAGCTTTCCAGAAATATAAATTTTTCTAAAAAATTCAGTGATTTGCGACCAGAAACAAATTTTCAGGAAAAATCATACAAAAATTATAAACCACGGAAACATGATCCAAAAAATCTGATTTTCAAACTGAGACACCTGTGACCTGATGCCAACCTACAAAAAAAAATTTAGATCAAAACTCTAAGCCGTTTGGGAGATATGATCAAATCTTTCAAAAAACCCTAGGTTTTGTCTTCAACTCATCCTACACAAGGGTTAGGCTTGAAAAACTTCAATAAAATAACCATGTAAAGATTAGAAAATCTGAAAAGTCTAAATAAAATGAAGTAAAATTAGGATCATCATGCCCCATGGTGGGCACCAAAAATGTGTAATGAAAATGTGTCACACTTCTATGGGTCATTCCATCCAAGGTTGCTCAAGAATGAGGCCTCAAATATCGACTCATAGCTCCCTAGTCATGGAGTGCAAAGGTGTGTGATAAAGGCCCTCAAATTGACCTAGTTGTGCCTATGCAAGTACACCATGAAATGAGAGATTCAATGCATGAAAATAACAACTATTCTATATGATTGCAATGCATGAAAGAAAATTAATCTAAATGATAACAATGCATGATTATTCTATGAAAGGAAATATGAATTTAATCTAATATGACTCTAATCTACATGAATAGCCATAGATGCAAGAAGAAGAAGACAAGAAGAGAGAAGTTGCAATATCCAAGCCAAAGTGCTCAAATTCTCCTCCAAAATTGCTCTCCAAACCTACAGCATAACAATAGCATAAAATTTTGATTATCAAATGAGAAGGAGAAGTTTTCTTTTAAAGAGCAATGGACGGTAAAGATTAAGAGGAAAAAAATCAAAGGCTATGATTAAGAGGCAAAAAGCCCACCACTTAAGAAGATGTGAAGAAAAAGGGATTTTATTTATTTTTATTTAATTTATTTCCTTTTTCAACAAAGAGGAATTTAAGTGGGGGTTTTATTTAATTAAAAGAGGGATTTTATTTTAATTAAATAAGATTATTTAATTTAAATAAAAAGGATATTTTAATTAAATGAGATAATATTATTTATTTAAGAGAGATTTTAATTAAATAAGATAAGATTATTTAATTAAAAAGGGATTTTAATTAAATAAGATTATTTTATTTAATAAAAAGGAATTGTTTTCTTTTAATTAAATAAGATAATTGATGAAATGATCAAACCTTAGGAAATATTGAAATAATTGAATTATTTACGATTTGATCAAGGAAATTGATTTGAATTAAAATGTTGCAAAGCATTGATTCAGGAATTTGATAAAATGATAAAATAATAAATGGGGCAAATAGTCTAGGCGGCCATTTTAGAGTGCATACACCCTCTACAAAAAATCTCATCCGACCACCTTGTGACAGCCTTCAAACTGTCTGCAAGTCATATCGCAACCTGCTACATCGCACAAACAGTCAGACAAGTTTCACAAGTATAGGAACACAGACCTGCAAGCTTCACTCAGACCAACCAGATCAACCTCGCCCTGATAATGAACTAACTCTGATACCACCTGATGCAGTGCTAAGGATGGAGGGTTTGAGAACAGACTGTCCAACAAAACTACTTAACACCAACACAACAAAAAACTCAACAACACAAGATATGAACGACAAATCATAGTTTTATTCAATAACCGAGTATTACATGCAACATGTCAAGCTATAAGGCCTTCCTGGTTATGGCCAATACAACAGACAGTTCAACAAGGTCTCGCAGGATCCAACTTCACCAGCCTATCCTATAGCTAAGTGGAAGAAACCATATCTAAACTTGTGCTCGCAAGCCACCAAGAAATCTAACTTGTTTCTTTCTTACCCAGTTACTACTGCCTACTATCAACTCTCTCTTCTCTACCTCTGCTACTCCTCCTCCCTCTAAATTCTACCTACACACTCCTTTTATACAACACAGCCACAAGTCGGCTTCGCAAACAAATATTAAATATCAGTCGGCCCATTACAATCCATGATGAATCATGTTAAATGACCTAGTCGGCTACAAACAAACAATAAATACATAAAAGAAAGTACCAATCCAAATTTAGTTCCACACAAGATCCAATGCATCCTAACAACATGCCTCAGAATTTTGCACAATGTCAATGACCCCCTCAAATCATGGATGCAATCTCCAATGTCTTCCCTGTCCACAAAAGCCAATCGGTGAACTTATCAACTGAGACCCCCAAGTCGGTACCAAGTACTAACAAACCACCGAGCCCATTCGGTAAAACACCGATGCCAATAGTCACCGAGTCTGTTTAGTGAAGCAAAGCACACCTTCCACAAAGAATCAACTCAAACATCTTTTGTTCGACACCGAATTGCTAACTTCCCTAGGATGTTCCTGCATCATGTTTTTCCTTCGTTGAATATTAAATGTTAGGATTAACTCAAGTGTCTCTAATCTTGCAAATCTTCAGTATATTTTATGTCTCTCTATACTTTTAATATGTACATAGATGTCCAATATGTTATTAGGGAAAAGAATTTGTTCTTAATACAATATCTTTAATATTGATTATAACATGAAATTCATATTATTTTAAAAAGAATGTTTAAATATATGTATGCAAAATTTAAGTACACTTGATGATTTGAATGTCTTAAGGGGATGTAATACAATGATGTTAATGTCTTAAGGGGATGGTTTGAATGTCTTAGGGAAATGAATTTTTTTTTAATACAATGTTTTTAATGTTTATAGACAATGTTTTTAATGTTTAATTTGTTGAATGTTTAATTTTTAATGACTCTATATGTGAACTCTATATGGATAATGTTTAATTTTTTATTATTTGAATGTCTTTTTTACATGTACACACACACACACATATATATATATATGAACTATTTTGTTAATTCTATTTAATGCATGCACACATCCAGATTTTATATATTTTCATATATTTGTCAGATCATACATGGCATCCAACAGATATAAGCCTAGTGTTCATCCTAATAGTGAGAAGGCCTCTCATTTCTCATCTCACACTACTCCCCATGGTAGGGAGATGAATCGAAAGGAGACCATAGGTAAATTGCATGTTGCTTTAGCGTAGCTAGAGTGGACATTACAAAATATTGTTGTCCTCCCTCATAGGGAGAATCTTACATCCATTGGGACTGAGTTGATGAGTATGATTCAGAAGGTTGAATCATACAAATCCCTATGATGACCCAAACATTGATACATTTTATCAAAGTTTATCTCACACTGTCACTGGGTCAGTTAGGTGGAAGCGGGTTGACATGGATGTTTATGTCGCCAATGTGAAAGGGATGTTTCCAAATTACTTGGAAAAGAATGTTGTTAGAGTATATCAAGTGACGAAGTGTCGTGATGAGCTTGTGGCACCTTTCATATACCCTATATGGTAGGTGGCCCATCATATGTGGTCGCAGAAGGATGAGGTTCCACTTTATTTCTGCAAATAATTATTTTTAGAATTCCATTTGGGGTATGATGTTAATTATATGTACTTTCCATGACATGATGTGATGCAGGAGCATCTTAGGTCATTGGCAATCCTTCTCAACCAAAAATATGTTTGTGTTGTTCTTTAGTTTGTTTGGAGACTTCTCGAGAAATACTCTGTTGCTCAGGTTTTGTTTCTCGGGCATGTTTGTCTCTGTCGCTTGTGTTTTGTTGCTCGGGCATGCTTGTTTCTATTGCTCGGGTCTATTGCTTGGGAAAGCTTGTTTATTTTCCTATTGCTAGGGTTTCTCTTCTGACACTCGGTTTCTATTTCCTATTTCTCAGGGTGCTCCTTGACCGACTCACTCTGTTGCTCGAACAACCTTTTCCTGAGATGCTTATTTTGGAGTTGGATCTGGTGGCCAACTTCTTCAGTTAATTTTGATGGATTAATTGATTTGGGGTCTCTCATTGGGATCTATGTAGACCTAAATCTGGGTCTCATTTATGGATTTGAGCACCGACCTCTCTTGGTGGACTCTTTCTATAAAAAAATTTCTATGTTCTTAGTTTAGACAGTTCAGTAGGAGTTCAGAAGTAGCAGTGCTAAAAAGGAAATGATATAAGACTATCTGTAAGAAGGTCTATGACCTCGCATGTATGAAGATCAATCTGTAATTCTTTGAATATATATGGGCCAAACTGGGAAGGCCTTACATCCCGGCATGTAATTATTTTGATCAATTAATGAAAAGGATCATCTGTTGTTTCTTATCTCACTATGTTGTTGGCTTTCGCATTGGTTCTACAAGGTGGTTTAGTAGTTGGAAGAGCCCTTGGCCCCATTATAAACCCTGCCTTGCATCAGGTGGTATCAGAGCATTGGTGAGATCTAAGTTCCTTCTTGTAAACCCTAACCCTAGTTGGTATTGTTGTGGGGTAGCAGATTTTGATCTGACCTACAATTGTAGAGGGATTTAAGATGGTTCATGGGAGAGGAAATGTAGATCCAGGTCTATATGATATGCTTAGACAGATGGTTGCAAGATTGGAAGCTGTTGAGAAAGCCCAGTGTAGAGGAAGACATCTTGAAGATGTTAGTGATGATTAATTGGAAGAGGTTCAAGGTGAAGCTGCACTTGCACCTGTGATAAATCAAGAAGAAGAGATATTCCTGAGAGCTTTGACAAGTTTGAAGTCCACACCTTAGTTTAATCCTCCTGATTATAGTGGAAAATTGGATTCTGATGAATTGATTGGCTGGATAACTGAGATGGAAAAGTATTTTGAATATGAGAATGTATAAGAGGATAAGAAGGTGAAGATTGCAAGCACAAAGTTGAAAGTTCATGCATCCTTATGGTGGGAACATCTGCAATTAGATCGAAAGAATAAAGGTAAAGACAAACTCAAGGTATGGGATAAGATGGTAAACAAATTGAAAGGCAAGTTTCTACCTTGTGATTATCATATTAACCTAATCAGGTGAATGCAAAGTTTGAAGCAGAAAGACAAATCAGTAAAGGACTACACTAAGGAATTCTATAGATTGGACATAAGATATGGACATGTTGAAGATGAAGTGGAAAGAGTAGCAAGATACCTAATGGATTCAAAAGTTCTATACAAGATGAGATCAGTTTAGTGAAAATGGAAAGCATTGAGGAAGCATATCAATTTGCCCTAAAAGCTGAGGAAAAGTTGAACAGAAGATATGAACAAAGACAAAGAGGCAGAGATGGTAGATTCCCTAGAGGAAGAGGTAGACCTCATGGTGAGAACAGTAGATCTAAAATAGACAAGTCAGTTTCAGACACATCTCAAGATAAAGGAGAGACTAAATGGAAAGGTGGAATTTCATATCGAGGAAGAGGTAATTACTCCAAAGGGGGTTATAGTAGAAAGGGATTCCAAGTAGCTTGTTATAATTGTGGTGAAGAAGGACATAAATCCTTTCAGTGTACACATGCAAGAAAGAAAGGCAATACTAGCAGAAATGCTTTGGTGCAAGAGGAGTCACCAAATGAAGCTGAGAAGGAAGGAAATCTCATGATCCGAAAGATACTATGGAGTGAGAAGGATAAGCAAGATCCTATCAACAAAATTTTGTTCAAGACCAGATGTAGAGTTGCAGACAAAGTTTGGAAGGTGATTGTCGATAGTGGAAGCTTGGAGAATCTGGCATCTGAGGAAATGGTTACAAAGTTTCAGTTGGAGAGGATGAAACATCTGAAACCCTATCAGATCTCATGGATCAAGGATGATCATACATTAATAGTGAGTGAACAATGTTTTGTGAGTCAAAAAATTGGTAAATACTATGATAAGGTGTTGTGTGATATTATGCCTATGGATTATTGTCATATTTTGTTGGGTAGCCCTTGGAAATATGATAGACATGCTATACATGATGGAATATTGAATAGATATTATATTTGGGTTGATGGTAAGAAGAAATTTTTGTTACCTTTGGTTGAAGAATCTGTTGGTGAGATATGTACATCTATAAAAGTTTGTTTGATGGATGGTAGATAGTTTGTTAAATATCTGAAAAGAAATGATATTTGTTATGCTTTGATCCCTAACAAACCAAATAAGAATATAGAAGATGACATTCCTATAGAAGTTGGAAAGTTACTCACTGAGTTGCAGATGTAGAGTTGGTAGAGTTGCAGACAAAGTTTGGAAGGTGATTGTCGATAGTGGAAGCTTGGAGAATCTGGCATCTGAGGAAATGGTTACAAAGTTGTAGTTGGAGAGGATGAAACATCCGAAACCCTATCAGATCTCATGGATCAAGGATGATCATACATTAATAGTGAGTGAACAATGTTTTGTGAGTCAAAAAATTGGTAAATACTATGATAAGGTGTTGTGTGATATTATGCCTATGGATTATTGTCATATTTTGTTGGGTAGCCCTTGGCAATATGATAGACATGCTATACATGATGGAAGATTGAATAGATATTATATTTGGGTTGATGGTAAGAAGCAAGTTTTGTTACCTTTGGTTGAAGAATCTGTTGGTGAGATATGTACATCTATAAAATTTTGTTTGATGGAAGGTAGATAGTTTGTTAAAGATTTGAAAAGAAATGATATTTGTTATGCTTTGATCCCTAACAAACCGAGTAAGAATACAGAAGATGACATTCCTGCAGAAGTTGGAAAGTTACTCACTGAGTACAAGGAGATAATTTCAGATAATGTACCTAATGGTTTACCACCAATGGGAGATATCAGTCACTGTATGGATCTGATTCTTGGAGCTAGTTTACCTAAAAAAGAACCACATAGGTTAACATCGACCGAGACTGAAGAGCTTAACCGACAAGTTCATGAATTGTTGAACAAAGGTTTGATCCAAGAAAGTTTGAGTCCATGTGCAGTACCAGTTGTATTGGCACCTAATAAGAATGTTGAATGGCGAATGTGCATTGATTCCAGAGAAATTAACAAGATCACAGTAAAGTATAGGTTTCCTATACCGAGAATGGATGACATAGTGGATTGTTTGAGTGGAGAAAGATATTTTACCAAAATTGATTTAAAGAGTGGATATTATCATATCAGAATCAGAGAAGGTGATGAGTGGAAGATTGCTTTCAAGACAAAGGAAGGTTTGTATGAGTGGTTGGTTATGCCTTTTGGTATAACTAATGCACCGAGTAGTTTTATGAGGTTAATGAATGAAGTTCTGAAGAAATTCTTGAATAAATGTGTGATTGTATACTTGGATGATATTCTGATATTCAGTAAGACTAGAGAATAGCATTTTATACATATAAGGCAAGTGTTGCAGAGATTGAAAGAGGAAAAGTTGCTGATAAATCTGAAGAAGTGTTCATGAAAGAAGAGCTTGGGTATTTGGAGTTTGTGATTTCAGCTGATGGCTTGAAGATGGATCTAGAGAAGGTTGAAGCTATACTTAGTTGGCCTACACCTAAGAATGTCACTGAGGTAAGATCATTTCATGGATTGGCAAGTTTTTATAGGAAGTTTATCATAAATTTCAGTTCTATTTGTAATGCTATGACTGAAAAAATGAGAAGAGACAAAAGAGAATTCAAATGGACACACAGAGCTGATAAGATTTTTAAGGCTTTGAAGCTGAAGGTTTTCAAATTACCTATGTTAGCATTACCTGATTTCAAAAAGGTATTTCAAGTTGAATGTGATGAAAGTGGAAGTGCAATTGGAGCTGTGTTGACTCAAGAAGGTAAACCTTTTCTTTCTTTAGTGAGTAGTTGGATGATGCAAAAAGGAAATATTATGTCTATGATCAAGAGTTTTATGTTGTTGTTCAAGCTATGAAGAAATGGAGACATTATTTGATGCCAAATGAATTTGTGTTGTATACTAATCATAAGGCTTTACAATATTTGGGTAGTCAAAATAAGTTGAATCAAAGACATGTGAAATGGGTAGAGTATTTGTAGAGTTTCACATTTGTGATTAAACATAAGAGTGGAGTATCTAACTGAGTTGCTGATGCATTGAGTAAAAGAAGACTTTGTTGACTGAAATGACAATTGAGGTTCTTGGTTTTGATGAGATGAAGAATTTGAATAAAAGTGATCCTAAATTTTTATGATCAGTGGAGAGTGTGCAGAGTGCCTAATTCAAATCAATCAAGTAATTATGAAGACTTTTTCATTTAGGAAGACATGTTTTTCAAAGGTATTCAGTTGTGTATATCGAGAGGTTCAATGAGAACTAATTTGATTGAGGAGAAACATAGTAGTGGACTAGCTGGACATTTTGGTATTGATAAAACATTGAGTTTGTTTAAGGAAATGTACTTTTGGCCTCAGTTGTATAAGGATGTTCAGATATTTGTGAAAAGTTGTGGAGTTTGTCAAGTTGCAAAAGGAGTGAGTCAGAATAATTTTTTGTATACACCAATTACTGTTCCTGAGAAACCTTGGAGTGATATCAGCATAGATTTTGTTCTTGGCTTACCTAGGATAGCGAGAGGTAATGATTCCATATTTATTGTTGTGGATAGATTTTCTAAGATGACACATTTCATACCATGTAAGAAAACATCAGATGCAGTACATATAGAAGATCTTTTCTTTAAGGAGATTGTCAGATTGCATGGATTACCAAGGAGTATCATCTCTGACTGAGATAGTAAGTTTGTTAGCTATTTTTGGAGAATACTTTGGAAGAAGTTGGATACTGATTTGAAGTTTAGTTCTACATTTCATCCACAGACTGATGGACAAACAGAGGTTGTAATCCAAAGTTTGGGTAATTTTTTGAGATGCTTAGTTGGAGACACACCAAGTAATTGGGATTTTATGTTGGCACAAGCAGAGTTTGCATACAATAGTTCAGTGAATAGGAGTACTGGAAAAACACCTTTTGAGATTGTTCAGAGCACACAACCAAGAGATATATCAGACTTGAGAGATATTGTTGGAGAAGAGAAAAGTGTTGAAGTAGAAGAATTTTTTGAGTTCATGAAGACGTTACATGAAGATGTAAAACAGAAGCTGGAGAAAAGTAATCAGAAGTACAAATATGGTGTAGACAGATCAATGAGACATAAAACATTTGAAGTTGGTGATGCATTAATGGTTCATTTAAAGAAAGGCAGATTTCCTATTGTAACATATGGAAAATTAAAGATGAAGTAATTTGGCCCTTGCAAAATACTGAGAAAATTTGACAGTGGAAATGCTTATGAAGTTGAGTTACCTGATGACATGGATATATCACCTATATTCAATATTTCAGACTTGTATGAATATCATGAACCTGATGAAGAAGCGACAATACCAATTGATTATCCTAAGAAGTAGATAGAGGAAGTTGAAAAGATTTTAAAACAGAGAATTGCCAGAAGTACAAGAGGAAAAGAATACATGGAATATCTGGTAAAGTGGAAGAATAGACCAATTGAAGACTCATCTTGGATTTCTCAATCTAAGTTGGATTCATTTCAGGTTGAACCTGATACATGATTCAAGGAATCATTTCTATTAACCCCCGGTGTCTGATGTAAGAGCATCTTAGGTCATTGGCAATCCTGCTCAACTAGAAAGATGTTTTTGTTGTTCTTTAGTGTGTTTGGAGACTGCTCGGGAAATACTTTTTTTCTCAAGTTCTGTTGCTCGAGCATGCTTGTCTCTGTCGCTCGGGTTTTGTTGCAGGGGCATGCTTGTTTCTGTTGCTCGAGTATGTTGCTCGGAAAAGCTTGTTTATTTTCATGTTGCTTGGGTTTCTCTTTTGTCACTCAGGTTATGTTTCATGTTGCTCAGGGTGTTCATTGCCTGAGTCACTCTGTTGCTCAGTCAACCTTTGCCTAAGATGCTTATTTTGGAGTTGGATTTGGTGGCTGACTTCTTCAGTTAATTTTGATGGCTTAATTGATTTGGGGTCTCTCATTAGGATCTGTGTGGACCTAAATATGGGTCTCACTTATGGATTTGAGCGCTGACCTCTCTTGGTGAACTCTTGTATATTTTTTTTCTATGTTTTTAGTTTAGACAATTCAGTAGGAGTTCAGAAGTAGCAGTGCTAGAAAAGAAATGATATCAGATTATCTGTAAGCAGGTCTGTGACCTCTCATGTATGAAGATCAATTTGTAATTCTTTGAATATATGGCCCAAATCAGGAAGGCCTTACAGCCCAGCATGTAATTATTTTGATCAATTAATGAAAAGGATCATATGTTGTTTCTTCTCTTGCTGTGTTGTTTTGGATTCCGCATTGGTTCTGCAAGGTGGTTTGGTAGTTGGGAGAGCCCTTGGCCCCATTATCAACCCTAACTTGCATCATGTTGGTTAGGGGCATGGTAGATTTGCAGATAATTTTAGATAACTTGATTTACCACAGCCCCCTATAAAGAGGGAATTGGTAGGTCAAAACCTTTTGGTTATTCCAAAAGGTTTGGAGGCCCATACTGGAGCAGGAGAGTCTGCAGCTAAGGAGGCACGGATAGAAATGTTCTCTAGCATTGCCCTCATTGAAACTCAAGTTGAATAGATGTCATATGATCGTGTGGGAAGGTATAAGCTATGATCTCATACCATCCCTTTTTTTGATCCCTCACATCCTTTCTATGATCCTTACATAAGTTACGAGCAACCAACGCCTGAGGAAATTAAACAACTTCCTAAGGATCATTTGTACAACATGAGCTCCATTTTGGTGAGTGATCTCCTTAATTCTTATCAGGGCTATTCTATATTGCATGGGGTCACTCTGCATGAAACATCTGAGTTCATTCAATGATTCTTTGGGAGATCCTCTACTGGTAGCGGCCATGGATGTGGAGATGTAGAGGTAGGTACATCTAGACAGGAGGATATTTTGATGTCCTATAGCTCCATGACAAATTGTAGTCGATCCTACACCTCCACAAAAGACACCTCAAACATGATTTCAAACTAGTTTTTCATCTCTGCTTGTGGTTGAGGGCATTGATCCAGATGCAGTGTCATTACACTCTTCTGAGTTATCAGACATTGGTCATGCATTCCAGCAGAGAAATCAAGTAAGAAACCAAATTTTAATTTTGATTTAATTTTTTATATATACAGAGCTTGCACTATATATTTTTTAAATATATGTACCATCCTAAATTATAAGCACCTAATGTGCTCTATAATTTAATGATTATTTAGCACCTATTTTATTATATTTGTATGTGCTGAAACCTAACCTATTGGGAGCACGCTAAGACATGCAAACATTAGAGATATACAATCAATAAGCTACATTAAACATGTCTAATAAGCATACTATGAAAATAACAAGAGATCTCATCACAACCTCTGATGAGACAAACAAGTGCACCCAAGCCTTGTTGATTTGCTCTTAGAGAATTGTGGGTGTGCTCTCCCAACACAATATCATATTCCCACTATGATTTAATGGATGGAAACTACAATTCTAGAATGCAAGCTAATGATGGATGAAGAGCTCAAGAACAAGTATGAAGAAACTTGTCTCAAGTCATTCACCAAATGATTGAAATGAAAATGCAAACTATAGTAAGATGTTATGCAAGATCAAATAAAAACTAGAAACTAGATTCATTCACCATTATGCCTAAGATGTAATATCTAGATTATCTAAAGTATGAACATGAAAAACACTCTAAAATTCTAGCACTAAACTAGCATGATAACAATGCATAAAAAAAGATGATTTTCTCTTGACAGTGGCCTCTATTTATAGACTTTTAGGAGGAGAGAGAGGGCTTGGATGAGGTGGAGATCATGTGGAATCCACATAGGTGCCACATGAGGGACACATAAGCCCTGAAAGAGGCCATTTTTGGTCATGTGAGAAAATTTTGATGTGATGGGTCAAGGTGTACTTAAAGTACACATGTGAAGAATCTTGTAAGAGGTGTAAGGGTTTTTGTCCAATAAAACACTTTTAGAAAGTGTAGGAGAGTGTCATCAAGGTTGTAAGAAACCTTGTTGGCACCAACAAAGGATTATTTGGAAAAGTGTATTTTTAGAAATTTGCTCACAAATGTGTGAGCAAATAATTAAGACTAATTGGTGTAGGAATCAAGAAATTAGCCTAATTAACCTTAGTTAATTAGTAAGTAGGTCTATTTGGTGAGAGTGATGTGAGGTAGGGTAGGGTCTAGGTTCAAATTAGCTTAATCCAAATTAAATAGATTAATTATGTGTTAGTAGAATTAAGTCATGTGGAGGAATAAATAAATTAAAAATTTATTTAAAAAGGATTAATGAGGGAAATGTATATAAATAAGATTTAATACATTAAAGGGGATGGTATTTAAATTAAATTTAACTACTAAAGAAGGTGAATCATACTTAAATAAATTTAATTAAATAGATAGACGAATATAACAAATATAATTATATATTTAAAATTAATTATAATACTATGGGAATATTAATTAAATTAATATAAGGACGAGTTTAGACGTCTACATTTTGCCCCTCTTTGATGTAGCGGTGAAAGTGGCTTCGCGTCAAAGAAAAGAAAATAAGATGCCCCAGAAAGATTAGGAAAACCTGCGACAGTGAGAGTGGAGGAGTGTGCCCCCTCAAGAAAATAATAGGAAAAAATAAAAAAAAATTCAATAAAAGTTTCTCGAAAAAGGAAGGAAAATATGGAAAGAGGACCAATTGCATGACGTGTCCAAAAGAAATAGAGGAAAAATGGGGACCAAAACAAGGAACGGGGAGAAGGACGGAAGAAATGGGTCCCAAGGGGCTATAAATAGTCCACCAGGGCCCATAGAGAAGTCACTTTCACTCACAAAGAGAAAAAAGAGAGAAGAAGAGAAGAGCGATGGCAGTAGAGTGAGAGCGTGCACAGCTTGGGGAGCGCATTCGGATCCATCAGCGACCTGTGGACGCTGGACCACCGGTGAGTAGTTGAAGACCTCTTTGTCCATTATGCATTTAATTCATTTTCAATCATTTATGGCATCATAAATGCATCCCAAACCAATGTGTAGCATAGACGGCGGTCGCCTGACCTCTGTCTGCGCAGACGAGCGATATGCGATCAACGTCTACGCAGACGGAGATTGGTCGATCTCTATCTGCGAGGGTAGAGGAGGGGGAAAAAGTGCAGCAGAGACAACAGAGTGGGAACTCCACCGTCTGTGCGGAAAAGAGGCGGCAGCCTAAACCGTCATCTCCACAGATTGGCGATTGCAAAGTTTCATCATTTGCGAGGATCAATCGTTGTCTCCGCGGATTGACCTAAAAACCAAAGAAAAAGAGAAAAGCTGAGGGAGGAAAAGGGGCTGAGAGCATTTTTCGATGCCCTAGAATAGGCCAAAGGAATTTTTTGATGCCCCAGAATGCTATCTAATTTCTGACATGAGCTGGGTGGATGCAGGAGGATACTATCACCTTTCGGGTGAGGGAGTGCTACCCAGCAACTATGGTGTTGGAGTACGAGCTAACTGCTAGGGAGTGGGGGATCATGAAACTTTGCGGATTAGAGCATGTACATCACTGGCCACATCTAAGAGTGCATAATGCACTGATGTCAGCTTTGATCGAGAGGTGGCATAGCACCACTTTGAGCTTTCACTTCCCTACAGGGGAAGCTACGATCACCCTCCACGATGTGTGGAGGATCTATAGAGTGCCTATTCGGGGGTTGATTCTCGAGTATTTCTTTGAGGGTTCAGAGCCATACATGGAGATGACTTTAGAGAGGAGCTATGTAGACTTGCCGACTTCACAGCAGTGGATGTAAAGGGCAGGGGCGATGGTGATAAAACCATAGTTGCGGCGGGTGGCCCTATACTTGGCTAGATTGATTAGAGGACGATTGATGCCTGATCATGCAGGCAAGGAATTTTCTATAGGCTGGGCACGAATTCTAAGCAGCATGGTTGAGGATGGGGATCAGTACTGCTGGGGGTATACTATCCTTGGGCAGTTATATTATGATTTACATATGTGTGCCTACCATAGGGGTATGGTACTAGGGTCAGGATGCATGCTGCTTCTTGTATGGGCATGGGAGCACATTGCGGTCATACAACTGATCAAGCAGCGGGAGACCAGAGTAGTTTATGAGTTGTTTGCATGTAGGTACAGGCCACCGATCAACTATGAGGCCACAGACTCAGTTGGATACTGGCGGTGGAGGCTAGATGAGATGGGAGAGATCCAGTGGGCACCTTATGCAAGGTGAGAAGCCTAGGGAGACCAGATCCCACAGCAGGACAGGTATGCGAAGGATGAGTTCTACGACTCATATTATATGAGATTTGTTCAGACTTACTTCTGTTTGATTAGTAGGATAGCATATATGATCTCTAGGTACATGTCATCGAGGGTACAGAGGCAGATGGGATAGTTACAGGAGGTTGTTCCAAATGGGTTCCCGCATCCATTGGTGACACACGAGGTGGGGAGTATTTGGAGGATGAGGGTGAATCCATGCATAGCACAAGCATCATGGATGGGTATGATAGAGGTTCTATGGATCAAGGTGCGGGAGTCCCTACATGATGTTGGGGTTGTTCCAGCATACACATAGTGGTGGGCAGCACATAGACCAGTGAGGTTGACAGTGCTAGGGATTGTACAGGTAGATGAGCAGCTTGGAGAGGGAGGGGATGGAGGAGGGCAGCATGGAGACAATGATGATGAGGATGGAGGAGGGGTCAGGGGAGGATAGTCTGACCCATGGTTGCGGCTCAGAGATAGCGAGGGCAGGTAGAGATACTGGCAGGGAGGCAGCCACCTATAGTCCCAGGCGCACATGTACCAGATCAGGGACAGGATCGGGAGTAGGGAAAGGGGCCTTAGGGGCCACCAAATCAGGGACAAGGGCCACTGGGACAGGGACCACCAGCCGGGCATATAACCCAGGATGATCATGATACTGTGGTAGCAGAGCAAGATAGTCTTCGGACTGAGTTGGGCAGGGTATAGGGCTTGCTAGCGACATCTCAAGTGACTAAGGTGAGCGCGTAGGCAGAGATCCAGAGGCTACAAGGTTTACTGGCAACTGCGCAGGATACATCTAGCAGTTTGTAGATAGAGATAACTAGGGTACAAGGGAGCTTGCAACAGAGGCAGCTCAAGGGATAGTGCTCAGAGAGAAATGGATTTATTATAGGTACAGGTGGATAGCTGGGAGTTTGCTTTTGGACAGGAGGGGGATGATATGAAGGAGCTGGTTGCTATGTCAGCACAGATAGCAGCTCTTAAAGCAGAGCGAGACTTAGTGTGGAGATGTACAAAGGATTACACAGCAGAGTGAGAGATAGCTCATTAGGCAGGTAGGGCTATAGGTCTAGGATAGGTGCTGGCAGACGCGTTTGCAGCGCAGAGAGATATTGGGCAGAGAGGCTGAGAGGCCGCATATTATATGGGTCTCTATCACAGTGCAGTGCCGGAGGGATTACGATAGCCTGCATACTTAGAGAGAGCGTAGACTGAGAGTACAGGGTGAGGTTCGTAGGCATTGGTGGGGTTACCACCGCGTCCAGGTAGTGGTGTAGGACCATCACAGCCACCACCATGATTCATCTCAAACTATTTTTGATACACATTTTTGTATGCTCTATGCGACACATTATGTATGACAGACATTTTTGAGATATATACATGGACTTTTGTGGACGATTAGACTTTATTTATGATGCTACATGATGTGATGTTTTATGCACGATATATGGATGTGCTATGATTTTGTATATTTTATATGATGTTTTATGACTGACATGCAGGATGGTATGAATGTATATGGGTGGACTGACCGACTTGTGATGTAGGGATGGGACACATATACAGATGTTATATGTGATATGTAAATGGTTATAGATGGATGTATTTTATATGTAATGATGCAATGTGATGGTAAGTAAATTTAAATGCACATGTAATTTATAAAATAAATAATATGTAAATGTGTAATGAACCTAAAATGAATGAATGATGTTGATAACTTAATAATTCTACTATAATAATGGATGTAATGGATAATGAATGAAATAGAACTATATGTGACTATAATGACTAATGAGTAATGAATGAAGTAACAAGGCTACTATAATGAATAATGATTAATGAATGGACTTAAGGAAATGGAACTAAATGCAACTTTAATGAATAATAATTAATGAATGAAGTAACAATGCAAATTTAATGAGTAATGATTAATGAACGAACTTAATGAATGGACGCAATATGAGACATATGAGGATACTATTTTTGTGTGTATCAAATAGGTCTAATAAAATTACTTAGGTGACTGGATAGAGGGAATAAATAGAAACCTTTCCAAGAGAAAAATCATAGTGCAATATGACCTAGCTAAAATGCAATTCTAACTACATGATGACAGTGGGATTTATACCGTGTTAATGTTGGAGAGCACACCCTAGTTTGATATTGCAAAAGGAGTTATGCACCGTGTGCTAGAAAATACAAGTGACATGGTTCCTTTGCGTGGACTAGGCTCTCAGAAAAATAGGTTGTTAGGAACAAGAATGCAAGATATCAGGTATGATGAGTCCTATGAAATGTTACTCATGAGGAGACGCAATACATCCAGATCTGTTTAGAGATTTGAGATGCATGAGTCCTGCCCCCAGTGAGTCATACATAGTCATAACCAAATATCAAAACATAAATACACTAACAATCTATGACAAGAAGATCATACCACAAATGACATTTATTCCATTATGTACTCATCATAACGAACCAAGATATAAAAGATCAAGGCTGTCGCAATAAGGCCATATTGAAACACAAGATAAAATCAGCAAAAAGGTATCCTGACCAAGTGGTCATTCAGTCCAAAAGTTCTTGCCATGAACAATTTTGATGTGAGGATTGATAGAATAGCCGACACTGGAAGGATGCATCTTGATGGGCTATAGATTGATTGAGAGAAATGGGAATCCACTGGCAATTTCTTGTGAATAGAACGATCATTAGGAAAGTCAATCTGTATGCTGATTTGTTGGAAAGGTTTGTGGTCACTGTGTCTAGAACAAAGCTCAGTATTGATATGGTAAGTTCAGTCCTATGGGAATGTGATTTTATTGCGAAAGGCGGAAAGCGATCAAGAAACTACCTACACAGATATGGGTAGTGAATTTATTATGGAAGGCAATGTAGGCTGCATGGAAAAAAATGGTGGAAATAGATGGTGGATCTGACTACACATGGCGCCTGAAACAGGTTTTCACCATGGTACTTATCCATTGCGAGACCGAAGTGGTTTTCACAGATGGATGGATTTATTTATTTTTCTTTGTTTACTTTTTTTATTCTTTATTCAAGCTTTTTGTATTTTTTATGCTTTTTTGAATTTTTGGATTTTTTTTTTTTTATTGTTTTTTGAATGTTTTTGGATTTTCTGCTTTTCTAATTTTTTTGGATTTTTGACAATTTTGGTTGTACAATGGACTACTGTCAGATCAAGCATAGAAACACTTGAGATGTACAATATTTACAGGATCATGGATCGGATCTCCCTCTGATGACGCAATCTTATAAGTGTTAGAACCATACTTTGTTGTGATGATAAAGGGTCCCAACCAATTAGGTTCAAAATTTCCTTTCTTTTCACGGTTCTGGAGGTTCTTCATATTGTGATGCGGGACAAGATCACCAACCTCAAACTGACGAGGCTTAATCCTTTTGTTGAACTGGAGGCGAAGGCAATTTTGATACACACGGAGGTGGTTTAGGGCACTGAGGCGTCTCTCGTCGAGGAGTTCTAGCTCTTGCAAGTGGGCAACTCTATATTCTTCTTCGGACAACAGATTCTTGAGAGAAATTCTGAGGGAAGGGAGCTCAATTTTGATGGGTAGAATAGCCTCAGTGTCGTAAACAAGGGAAAATGGGGTGGCTCCATTTGGGGTTTGAATGGAGGTGTGGTAGGCCCAAAGGGCAGTATTGAGGTGAAGGTGCCAATCACGGCTAGCTTCATCGACTATTTTCTTGAGGATTCTGAGGATGGTTTTATTTGTAGCCTCTGCTTCACCGTTGCCTTGTGAAAAATATTTGGAAAAGGTATGGTGGGTAATGTTGAATTTCCTACATAGCTCTGTGATATCCTTGTTCTTGAAAGGTTCTCCATTATCAGTAACAATATCCTGAGGAATGTCATAGTGACAGTAAGATAGTTCAAAATAAACTTTGAAATCTTTTTTCCAGTTGTGTAGGTGAGAGGAACAACTTCGACCCACTTGGTAAAGTATTCAGTAGTGGCAAGGATGTATATATGGCCATTGGAAGAATTAGGGAAAATTTGTCCAATGAGGTCGGAACCCCAGCATGAAAAAGGCCAAGGGGTGATGGTGTGCTGAAGGGATTGGAAGGGGCGTGTATCAAATCACTGTGCTGCTGACAAGGCACACACTTCTTCACATAGTTGTTGTAATCATCTAAAAATGGTCATCTAGACTATTAGCCCCTTTCTAGCATTATTTGCTAAAATCCTCAATTGCTCATTCTTGATAAAATCCTAGCTTTGTCATTTATTCGATTATTTTTGGGCTAA